>VXAZ01007176.1:1059767-1241887 GCA_013399875.1 Gymnorhina tibicen | reverse complement strand
GTATGTTTTAATCTGGTCCTTTTTTTGGGGGGGGGGGTGGGGATGGTTAAACATTTTTAAAGAAGTGAAACACTAATTAGTTACCTTAAATGTGGAAATTTTGTTTGTTTCTAAAAATTTCTGAATTAAATTTATAAGAACAATGGTAGATAGATAAAGACAGACTAATTTTTTCTGCCTGTCTTTTCTCTTCACCTGTCTTACCTTTAGCAGTCTCTGTAGAGTTAGGGTTTTTGTTTTCCCCTGAGCCACTGAAAATATAAGGTAATCATCCTAAATTGATGTAATAGATCTAAACAGAATGTCACCAGGATTAGAAAGAGCCCAGGCTCCAATTAATATGTTGGAAGATCTTCACCTTCTGCTGAGAGTTAAGGAATTGCCATGGATTTATGTTTCATTAGTACAAGATTTCATGCTGCCATGTCCTGATTAAGAATTAGATAGAGGGGGAAATCCTCTGTTTGTCATCCATTACAATGCTGGAAGACTCGATGTTTCTTCCGGGGGTAATTCTAACATCAGTGAAAAGCTGAATCCAGCTCCAAGTAGCAGGACACAGCATCTCAAATGGCACTAACCTCATTCTTTCCTAGTGCATACTCTGCAGAGAACACAGCCATCAGTCAATGTTTATCAACATGAAATAGATCAGATGCAGTAAGAGGTGGTACAAGCAGATTGGAATATCTTGTTCATGGCATGACAGTCTCATGTCAAGTGTCTCATACCAGCTTGGAATGTAGAATTTCTCAGTTTGCAAGAATCATTCTTTCAAATCCAGCCTTCTCTTAAGACTTATTCAGAAAAAAACCCTGATTGTTACCAGCCTCACTGACGGTAATAAGTACTTTTCTGATATAGAAGGAACTGAGAGTGTTGCTCTGAAGTCAACACATTTTGTCAAGAACATATTTTTTTCGTTGAGAAGAAAGCTGAGTGAGGATTCCAGGTTTTGGGAAAGACCCATGACCAGGCCTGACTTCTAAATTATGCCTGAAATAATAAAGAAAGATTCTTTCAAACATCTAAAATAGCAAAAATGTGGAAAACAGTGAGATTTTCATTAAAAGCTACAATTTAACTATTACACAGGGCTTATAAGTATATAATTTTATAATCTTACTCCTTCTATGTAATGACACTGCAATTATTGTTTCTGGGTTTTGTTTTAAAGAACTACTTTTCCTAAATTGAATGAATAGTGAGCTGTGCTCTTATTGAATGTTTAATCTACAAAACACATTAAAATATTAATTAAACCTTGCAAAAATTCCTGTCAGGACTGTACACAAGCATTATCGTTCTTTCACAGATGGTAGATGCAGTTAATATCTCTCCAGTAGTGCTAGAGAACTTTTGTATCCCAGAGTGTGTCCAGTTCTGTTAATTTGTTTTTTCAGCTAAAGCCTATCATCACTGAGATAGCTGCGAAGTGGAAAGAACATTCTGGATTGTAATAGGCAGTTATATCTACATACCTCCAACTTTGTATCACGTTTGCCTAATATGTTGCTCTGAATTCAAGATGATTTATTTCAAACTTCAGGGAAGTTTAGTTTTGGTCATGGATGAGCTACTTGCAATCCAATTGCTAGTTTTCTAAACATGGGCTGTTGTTTAGCTGAGCAGAATCAAACTACTTCATACATGATTTAATAAAACACTAGAGTGGTGCTTGATCCAGTCAGCCATCCTTTGGATTAAAATTGTAGCTTAAAATTGCTCGGAAATAATATCAGGGGATGGACAACTTTTGGAATTTAAAATGGAAAATATTATTTGATATGCATTCTTGAAATGTCTAAATGATTTGAAAATTAACTTTAAATTATGAAATATTCATATGAAAGTTGCCAAGAAATCTATGATCAAACTATTTATTCTTTAATGCCTTATATTGCTCTAAATCAGGCTCTTCATAATATTTCTAAAATGCAGACAGAAATTTAATTTGGATATTGATTTACATTGAATCTGATTCTATTTGCATATTATAGTAATGTACAAATAATAGAGGTGCATCTTGCATTATATGTTAAATATAGTAAACCAGCCATCATAAGGCAACAGTACATGATCATATAGTTCTTGTCCAGGAACTCTAAATTTTTATAGGACCTAGTCCTTTAATCTACTGTATGGCTTTCTGTGAGTGTTAAATATGGATAATAGTCACTAGTACCTGAGTTAAGTTGCTCTGTATTTATTGGGAAGAAGAAAGGTGTGTTATAGCTGGAGCTTTGCACACCATCTGAAGGTGCTCAGCATCACTGAAAACCAAAATGTTGCTTTATTTTAATTCCTACAATTTGGATCTTTTAGCTGTGTTTCAGTAGTGTGCAATAAGAGCTGCTCCAGCTGAACTGCTGCCCACGGGTCCTGTCCCATCTGCTCATCCCATGCTGTCCCTCTCCTGGCACTCAGCATGAGGAGAAGGGTGGGCTCTGGCTCTGTCACCTCTGCTTAGACGGACACTTGTAGTGCCTGCTCAGATCATGTATTTCATTGCTGCTGCAGTGTGGAGCATAAGAAAACAAAGCACTCTGTCAAATGTATCCTGCTCCCAGTGGGCAGATGCTTGCTCAGGATTATGAAAAGATGTCCCTTTTACAAAGAGACTCCAGGTTGCTCTGAAGTGTCAGGTGTAAGTGGAAAATCGATGGGTACAGGCTGCTCCCTGAAGGCATTCATCTCTCTCAGTTGTTCGGGCTGTGAGCATGGCATGGAAGAGCATCCATCCTGTTAAATACAGACTGACAGTAGTAGCAAGGTTACTATAGTTAATTTGCTACTAGATATATCAAAGTTCATGTACATTTGCTTCTGCCATGCTTTTGTATTAAAAGTATTCCACTGGGAAATGTTGGATAAAATTGGTATTGGATAGTTTGCTGTGATAAATTAAAACAAAGAACTGCAGAATTACTCTGACATGAGCTATAGTGACTCATGTGATTTTTAAATCTTTCCTCCACAGTGTTCATCACCTTTCTCCAGTACAATTTTACTGTATAATCAGCTATCACTCCCCCGACAAGTATTAGTCTGTTAGAAACTTATCATAAGCTGACAAGTGCCAGAATTCACCCTCACATTTCTGTTACTGAAACAACCAGACACTTGGCTTCAGTGGCTGAAATATTGTATAACACATTATTCTGACCTACAGCTTGGCATGGAAATTGTTTTTAATTGTTCAGTTTCAAATCAACGTGTCGTTGGAAATATGACTCTTGATGTTTCCTTACATTGGCTTTTTTGTTTAACAGCAATAACAGAATAATCAGATTCTGTGCCGCTCGAGCCTAATGCTAAGGGAATGTTCTAAGATTCTGTTTTGTTTCATGCCCGACAACACCCTGGACTAAGTAAACTAATTTTAAAAAAAACTTAACCGGTTGTGTAAGCATAATTCAGTATACCAGTGTATGCTAATATTTTGGGAAAATGCCAACCATTAACTATATGGAGCTTACTTAACTTACTGTGTGTATAAGACCTACATGTAAGAGACACTTACAGAATGCATTTTTCAATGGTCAGAAGACATTGTCAAAACACGTAAGGATGGTTTCCAAATTCATTACCGGTTATTTGTACCATTCTGGGGGATTCCTGCACAGATTCATTTCTGAGCCCTTTAGAGATAGTAAAGCAAAGATGATAATCTGATTTAGTTATGACTTAAGTAAAGAAAAAAATTAACACTTTTCTGCTATTTGTTAAAACTTCAGGGTTTTTAGGGTGGCTGTCAAACCTTGTTTTATGTATTTTTAGATCTCTCTACTTATGTCCTAAACTGTGTTATTTAAAAGAAACCAAAGCATTTTAGGATTTAATTGTATTTTGATTTGTTCCCTTGTAATGCATGCAATGGCATGGTACTTCACAGTTATGTTCTTGCTTTCCTTGGTCATTATTGCAACTAATGTAAGTCTACATTCAAAATGGAAGAAAGGCTTCAATTATTAATTTTTTATTAGCATTTTACACAGCTCCATGATGTGTGACTTGGTTCCTTGGACTAAAATTAGAATATAAAACTAAAAGAGAGATTCATTTCTTTAAGGTCATGGAGCAGCCTGTACCTAGAGAGCCATAACACAGATCTCTATAATGGCTTTTTGAGCAGAGCCTAATAAAGGAAGAAATTGCAGCAAGGCTCTTATGCCAAGAGCCTCCAGTTTGCTGAATATAAATAGGCGTTTTACCTATTGAACTAAGGCAGCAGAAATGCTCAAGTAAGACTTTACTTTTTTTGAAAACAAACAGGCTCTTAGTCTGTGTGGAACCTGTTCCTTGTGTTGTGTAGTGGCTTTGCAAGTCAGTGGGTTTCCATTTCTGAGGGCTGTTTATAAATGCAAGATGTAACTTCTCTCTGAAAAAGCTGCCACCAACTTCTTTGGGACTATATTGGCTTTATTTGCTTATCAAGAGACTTGTTTGTTGATTACAAGAAAATGAAGAAAAATTAGGCTACTTGCTCCAACAGAGCACTTAATGTACTGCAGAGTGTAATGGTTTACTTTTCCTCTTTTCCACAAGGCTCTTTACCCTTCTGGTTTAGTTACCTTATTTTAATTTTCTGTATTGTGAAATTAAAGGAGAGCATTACTTCAACAGCCAGTAGTATTCCCGTAGAATGCTTTATAAGTCTGTAGGAGGGTATAAGCTCAGAGCAATGCTGATTTTGATGGCTGTCTAACTCAGCAAATCAGCTTTAGTACATAAATCCTTAGGGGGTGTATACCCCTCATCACAAGCTGGCTTTGAAGAAACAAGAACTTAGTATGGTGATTTATTGAACGTAACCAGTTTTCATAGAGTATGGGAAAGCTGCAGAGCTCAAATCCCTTTAGAACAGTTCTTTCACATTCCTGTTCATTATAAATAATTATGAAACAGGTCCATCAGGTGCCATTTTAAGATATCAGTATCTGCCATCAAAAGTGTTTACAGTAAGTTGACACTTCAGTATTTTTAAATTATTGAATGTGCAACAGGGAGAATTGCATTCATATTCACTCACACTAAATTGCAATAGAAATAGTGCACAATGAAATTGGAAAAATAAAAAGATGATGTGCTGAAGGAAGAAAAAAAATCCTTGTCTGATATCCCAAAATGAGAGTATCCTTCTATCTGGTTTTCAGTCTGTTACAGCATTTCTATGCTACGTTTGGAGACAAGATGAACAAATAAAACTTTAGGTGCATACCAGTAACTTTTATGAAATACTTATTTTAGAGAAAATACCCTTTTTTTAAAAGAAATTTGTTTGCTTTGATCACTAGCTTAGTGATAGCCGGTTTTAATTTGGTAAATTGATAGTAGACAAGTGGAATCACAAGTATAATTTTCCAGTTTTAATCTGATTTGATAGTATCCTTATTTCAATCAGAAACTGGGCAGCGGTGGTGCAGCCATAGGGAAGATTTCACAGCATTTAAGCCAGTCAGCTCTGAAACAATCTCTTTCCTTCCTCCTGCACTGTTCCTCTCCACTGTGAAATGGTTCAGAGAGCTTAACTGGTTGATAAATATTTATTCTTGTTTTGGTTTGGGTTTTATTTTGCATTGGTTTTATTATGGCTTAACTTTAGAGCCTCCTCTTTATGAACTGAGATAAACATGCTAGTGCATTCTCAAAGCAAACATTAGGATAATGCAACATTTGAAAGGTAGGAATTGCAAAAACTGTCCTGGCTTCATTCCTTAAGCTAAGGTTTAAAGATAAAACTTTAAAAACTGCATGGTACATTTAAAAATTCTCAGTCTGTCAGTTTACTTCCCACAAAAAGATGTACAGAATGTTTCTTACTCAGAATGCAGGCTGTAGATTAAGAGAATCTGTTCTTGACTTTTCGTCTTTTCCTTGTTGCAAGAGGTGCTTACTAATACCCACTTTGAAGTCAATGCATGACTTGTTTACTCTTAATTCCTTGGATCATAGGGACAAACTGTCCACATCAGAGTGCTTTATTAGTCTTTATGTTTTCTCCTAAATATATTTTAGCAAGTACTTTTTAGAATATAATCAGTACTGTTAGCCACTATATCACTATATAGTGCACAGAATAATAATAGAAATGTTTTGGTATTTTCATTGATTTTAATGCTTTATGCATCTTGGCAATATGCTGAAATTTTTGTGTTTTATATCACTGCAGTTATTTTGTAGATTCCCAGATTGTGTTGCCAAACTGAAATGTTAACATGGTCTGACTTTGTGCATACTATGAGTGAAAGAACTTTGTTTTGTAACTTACTGGTAAACCCAACTTTGACTGGACCTATGCCTTGGGTTTAAGGAGGCATATACCTGTCACCTGTCTAGGTATGGATACCTCTGAAACCTTTCTAGAAAACCGGGTGGCTATTTTTTCTGTTAGAAGACCTATGGATTAAACTGTTTCTTGGAGGCTGCTGTGATTTTATGTAATGCTTCATTTTCTCGAAACATTATTCAGAATTAAACCAGATGCCATCCAAGTTATGAATGAATTTTAATGTTTGTAAGGAGCGTTATCAATGTACTCTCAGGTACACATTATCTGTTCAGCAAATGTTTCATAGTGTTCGTCAGTATAAACTCTTATTGCTCATGTAAGAGGGAAAATTACCGTTCCCTAATTATTTTTTTATTACTCTTTAATTCTTCTGAAGTAGTTTGAGTACTGCTGAGATTCTTTTGGCTGCCTCTGTTTACTGTGCTCTTGCCCCCTGGTTATATCAATCCTTTCTAAGCAGTTGAGTTGGTGCTTGATGCTCCCTGGTTGGCAGTTCTAGATAAGATGTTTAGGGGTAGCTGATAGCAATCAACCTCTGGTTGCTTTCTGGAACAGACAGAAGCAAAAGCCTGCAGCAGAGGTTGGCACAATCTAGCCCACACCAGCTCCCAGGTGATCTCTGGAAAAGTTATCCCCTGAAGAAGACGCTGTGAGACAGATGAGGAAGATAACTCCCTGTCACAGGAGGCATCAAAGGCAGGCCAAGGTGAAGAAAAGGAGGGAGATATCTCCTGCGAGAGACTCTCTCCAGGAACTGGAGGCATTCATCTGCAAACCTGACCATGTCTTGAGAGGTTTGTTACTTGTCAGCCACTTGGATCCAAGAGGCTGCAGAGAGTCTCCCAAAGTGTGTCTAACCCTAAGGCTCCTCCCCCTTGTTCATTCATTTGGGCACTAATCAGTGGGTGGTGCCTGGGTGTCTAAAGAGTGACTGCAGAGTTCTGGTGAGGATGAAGGGCATGGTGCCTACAGGGTGCTCTCCTCTGTCCTGCAGGTAAAGAGTAAAAGCTCAAGGAGGACTGGGCAAATTTTCAGATCAACATTTGACTGTGGATTTCATGTCACAGCTGGGTATTTTGGCTTTTTTTCACTGTGGGGACCTCTTTGAGGAACAATGCCTGCTGAACAGAAACAGGACTGTCAAAGTGGGAAAAGAACATTTTTGACAAGAGGCTTCTAACCTTGTGACAAGAGCTTCAACCTCATTGTGTCAGGGAGGGGGTGCAATAAGCTGAAGAGAAGGGCAGGAACATAGGACAATGAAGTTTTTCAAAAACACTTCTGTGATGAGGTGTCTCATCTTCCTTATGTAAAAACCAGTACACAAATGCACATGAAATGGGAATGGTGGACTTGGAGGTCCATGCACGGTTGCAAAGCTGTTATCTCACTGAAAGTCCAGTCACTGGGACTGCTTTCATGACTGGGGTGCTGAAGGAAACATGGACCCAGAAGGTGGGGAAGAGAGGTTGTGCCCTATGCAAAATAGGGGCTGGAGAAATTGCTGGGAAGGGATATAGATCAGCCAGTGTAGCATCACTGTATTTTCAACAATTTAAATAGAATATTATCATTGGGTTTGTTTAACTTTATAAACTGCTCTGAAAGTGGATTGCCAGTAAATCTTTAGATTGTGTAGGTAACATAATTTCTGTATGTAACCTGGAGAGGTTTTGACATTGGTGTGAATCACAGTTCTTTTATATGAATGTTCCTCTGCTGAGATTCCCTCTATGAGTGATGGACTGGAAATTTAGAACTTTTTTTTTTTTTTTACTCCCCTAGGAATTGATTTGTTACTACTGTCATATTGCATATTGGCTACCCAACAGACATGAGATGTTCAGATGATAGTGATTTTCCATTCTAACTGTTTGGGGTTTTTTTAAGAAATTACCTAGAGGTGAGACACCTCCCGGAATACTCCAGAGTTATCTGATGGTTTCTAAAAGACTTAAGTTCTCCATTATGAATGCTTTATTATTTGACTACTCAGCCACATACAAGAAATAGAAAATTTACAAGTTTTATGGATTTTGAATTCTCATTAAACTAATAACTTTCTAGTAGTCCATTCCTGACTTCTTCTCAGTAATATCTGTTGCAATGACCAGTGCAACACTAAGAACAGAAATACTTAATACATCAAAAAATCAAGCTCTGTCTTAAATCGATAACTATCTGTTGGGTAACTTGCTAAGGCTGGGACATTTTTATGAGGAATATATCACTGTCTATGGTATATTAGCATTTTATAAAAGGAGGGCAATAAAAATACATATGTAAAAACTTTGGTTTTAAGAGATTACCCAGAGATACTTATCTGCCTCTTCCATATTTTTCTCTAGCAGGATCTTCAGAAAGCTGTAACATTTGGGTTTATTTTAAGATTAAATGATGTAACACAAACCTGACAAAAAGAGCCTGACCTGTAAAACCTTTGAACATGTTTCAATAATAATGCACTGTCAATTGTTGTATGGCAGGAGCACAGAGACACTATAGAAAGTATGTTTTTTGTAAGTATTTTACTTTCTGCTTGTTGTATCCTCCTCTATTTATCCTGGTGTAGGGTATTTGATTTTTGTGTCACTTGTATACTCAGTATCTTTTTTGCAGATCGCATTGTTAAACGCTATACTTGCTAGCCCCAAAGTTTAGATGAAAGTCATAACAAATTACACAGGGAGTAAGGACCTATGTATGCTAACAGTTGCATCCCTTAGAATTGAAAATAATCATGGAGGTGAAATTCATTGTGCCTTATTAACAGCAGAATATACTCAGCCATCTGTGACTTCAGAAACACAGTTAAGCTCTAGACACTTGGAACTTGTTCACTACATGTTGCTCACAATCCCATGGCTACAGTGTTTTAAGTTTAATTTCACTTACCTGAGCAGTCTGATTGGAAGAAAGAATCTAATTATAGAAAATTTTCGGAGGTTTAACTATGGTGTTTGTCTGCTGGTGTCCCTTGACTCAGGTTTGTAGAAGAATGTGGTTTTGCTTTTGTAAGTACATCTGCTGAATAGCTTTGCTGGTTAGGTAGCATAAAGATTTCATATTATTATTCAAAGGTTTAAAATACAATTCACTCATTGTCTGTGAACTGAGAAGATCCTAGCATGCCTGCTGCTCATGCTGAGGTCTCTGGCCAGCTGGAGCTCAGTGGGAGAATAGTGTGGGGAAGGCACTTGGTTCCCATTGCTGCTGTATCTGTCTTTGGCACACTGAGTGCTCCATTCTGCAGCAAATCTATTGCTCTGGATTTGGAAATACGCCATTTCTAAGCTATTAGAACTTTTCATTTTTTTTATGAAAAGTGTTTAGTGAGGGCCCAGAATATATATTACTAAACTATTAATGCTGCAAGTTTGTGAGACATGCCACTTCTCTGTGACTGGTGTCATTCGTTTGTCCTATCTGAATCCTGCAGGCTCATTTTTAATGTAATTACTGTCTTTTTGGTAAAATGGGCTAAATTCTTGGAGTGTTGGGCCAGCTTGCACAACCTGCTTGGGGAATATGGTTACACATCCAGGCCCAAAGATTTTTCAGGAGTTACCCTGTCAAATAAAGACCCAAAGCAAAGAGTAGCTAAACAGAATTATGGCCATTTAATGTTTATTTTTGGATATCTAGTAGATTTTTGTAATTCAAAAAGTATTGTATATTGTTAGTTTAAAGTTTGCAGAGCTGCTTGGTTTCTCCTTTAGTTTTGGAAGATTTTTCAGTTCTATGGTTTTGGTTTTTGTTGGCTTTTTTATGTTAATCTAGGGGAACAAGTCAGCGAGAGAAGGCACTTAACCTTTGTGTTATAATCTGTTTGTAGTTTACTACAAGACTGTACTTGGTTTAAAGACTGAAAATTTCCCAGGTGGTTTGGACATGTATTTCATATATGTAGGCATTTATTAGATATTCTAGGCCCTGTTTCAAAGCCTAATCTCAGGTCTTCAAAACATTCTGAGTTCTTTGCAAAGGTGATCTCTTCTGCATAATTTTTAGATTATGTAGGTTTTCTTAGCTAAAACCATTAAATCCACTCTTTATGTTTGGGCTGAAGTCAGTCTCTCTACACTGGGTAATTAAAGAAAGACTTGAAAAAAGTGTTGGCCTTCACAGCTCTCGTTTATAATCCTAGACTCTACTCCCATGACTGTAGTCATGAATGTTTCATTTCTCATCGGGCTCTGTTTGAGCCCTGTACCTGCAGCATTGCTTGTTTGTTTAATTACTCAGCCTGGACGAGTCAGTTCTAAAACAAACATGTGGAAGTTCTCAAGCACATCTTCTAATAATCTTTTTTTTTTCTTCTTCCCCAAAATGCTAATAAAAGGTTGCATTTAAATTGTTTTGACTTTAAAAATATGTTTTGTTTCAAGAAGCATAGATTAAGGCCTGGCATGACATAACCTCTTTAGTAATAAATAATGAAAAGTCAGGAAAATACGTAAAACTGCTTCAAAAGAAGCAAAATAACAATAAAACTGCTGGGTGGCTTGACTTTAGGCTAAAATGTCTGCAATTATTTCATCATCTGCTAGAAACTAGGTCTTTAAAATGTTTAGCAGTAAGAGAAAAGGTTTACCATTCTTTCAAATCTGAGTTGGAATGACTAAATAGAAGTGAGAGGGAGGTGAGGAGAAAGAGGCAGGAAAAAGGAGGGAACAGCACTGTACTCTAATGGGTTTCTGCTAGTGAGTTGCAAGGTACCAGGAAAAAAAAAAACAAACCAAAACACAACAGTGGGGAGTTATGCAGTTGGCTGTGAGAGAAGTGAGCTAAGTAGACATTCAGGTGAAAATATGACGAATGTATATTCAGTTGGTGAATCTGAAGTCTACGTAATTTATTTCATTTTAAAGAGAAATAATTCAAGAAAATATAACTAATACTTGTAATTTAAATATCAAGGAATAATATACAAATGGTAGAATTAGCAGTTCTACCATCTCTTTCCAAGAGTATATATTTTCTTAAAGTTTTACCTGTTCCTTTTTTTTTTATGCTTAGCCCCTGCTCTTTATTTACAAATCCTCTGCTTGTTAAAATATTCACCAACTAATGTTTAGATTTAACCTGGTTAATTTTTGTGTTGCTTCATAGTCCTATCTAAACACATTTTTAGGGTTGTTTGCATTTTCTTCATTAGCATAATGCATAATAAATATGTAATAAAACTAGTTGTTGTTCTAATGCATTCCTAACTCCTATTTACATTATACTGACTGCACTGATTAATCTCCAGCTTTCTTTCACATGCTCTGTTGATGTACTATTAACTGTTAAATATGTATATGTATGCTATATATGCAAAAGCTCTTTTACATCTTTAGTCTAATGCTTTATCAGAGTTTCTAAGAATAGTCAGACATGGCACATTATTCTTGTCATTATTTTGGCCAGGTTATTGCATGGCCATATTTCCCCGTAATTGAATAATTAAATAAAAACAAGCAAGGGAGCAGAGTTCATAGACAAACATGAAACTATAGCCCATATTAAAATAGTATAGCTAAAAAATAGTTAGCATTAACTAAAATGTAAAAAGGAGAGGAGGAACAAAACATTTAGGACCTGATTTTTCATTGAAGTCCTGTTACATGCAATTTCAGGTAAACGTCTCTTTATAAAAAGGTTTTATCAAATTCCTCAAGTTCTGTTGTAGTCAGTTGGATGCTTTGCTTCTATTCCTTTGCCTTGCTCAGAACCTCTCTTTCTGAAGGCGGTAAACTTTTCTGCATTTTTAGACGGTATTTCTTCAGGTTTGTTGTGTTCCTTTTGTTCTTGTGCTAACATTGTCCTTGAGCTTTGATGGTTTTGCTCTGATTGCTTTCACCCCATGATATATTTATAAGGAACACTCATATAAGCTGCTCTAGTCCTTTCTTTGACTAGACTCTCAATAGGGTTTTGTTCTTCTCTACACTGTCTACTTAAGACTAACAACTTTTTTCTCTTCAACTTGTGGTTTACCATTCTTGGACATGTCTGATCAGAAGACAGAATTCCAAATCAAATCTTGTTAATGCTTTGTAAATTGAATAAAATCAATATTATGTTTCCTGGAGATGATTTTGGTTTATCTTTCAAGATTGATATTTTGATGAAAAAATAACAAGTCTTGCATTTCAAGGCAGTGATCTCTCTGTTCCTTGAATGCTCAGATGTATGAAGTAATTTTAGAGATGCTGTTGTACATAACACTATACATATTTGACATACTTGCAGCTATTCTGCAAAGTTTGACAAGTGTAATTTTGCGATTTTTGGTGAATGTGACAGGCTTTGGTTCTGATCTTGTGTGATTTGTCTGCATTTGCTGAACAAAAGCTGGACGTGCACAACCAGAACCTTAAAAGGAGCTGTGCTTTATTTAGACTGGGATTCCGATGTAATCAGAAGTGTGGTTACATTCAGCATGTCCCAAAATTTTTATCAGTTCTAGAAACTTTTGAAACGATAAAATTACCATTTCTTAACCTTTCATCCTTGAGTCCAGGCAGACTCAACGAATCTGTGCCGTAACACTTGTTCCCAAACTATTACAATGCTTGTTTAGGTCCTAAGTGTATTGCAGTGGACTAGAAATCAGTGTATTTAAAGCATTAAAAACATAAATTTTTCAGAGCTATTTAATGAAGCCAACATGAAAATGTTGTGATTCTTTCTAAATTGCTCCTATACTGCTATTGTCGTAAAACATTCCTGGAATTAACTGTCTGAGCACAGAAATTGTGCTATCCATTTGTTTCTGTGAGAGAAGGCCATGAGAAAATTAATACTTCTGAATTGAGAAAAATGTGAGAGGAACTTCTAATAGTGAAGTCAGAAACATGTCTGATAAACAAAGTTGGTACTGTAATACTGATTTCAGGTATCCCATGTAGGCTCGTCTTTCACAATTTGCCTTTCTGATACAGTACTAAGGACTCCCTTTTTCAGAGCACACAGTAAAGCATTATAATATACCATTTGGCACCCCAGTCATACCTGGCTGCTGTTCTTGCATACTTACAGCTATTCCATCTTACACAGTACTTTTGAAGTGAATATTATAGATATGATGTCCTCAAATCCAGTCTGATTCCACTAAGCTGTAGCATTCTAACTTCTCTGTGGGCTCTCACATGCTGCTCCACACTTATCAGTGTCACACACGCTGATGTTGCATCAGTTGCATCAGTTAGCTGAGGCTTACATTGGCTAGGAAAGACAAGACACCTTCTTTCTGCTGCCTGTTTAAATAGGAGTCAGTAAAATGTTGATTTCTAAGTCTTTACAGTATGTATTACCAGACATCCTGCTTTGCCCTTGATTTATATCTCTGCTTCTCCAACTCTAGCCATGTATAAAATTGTTGAAATATGAATGGAAGCTTACGCTTGTGCAAAACGCGAGCAGATGTTTCCAGATGAAAAGGTATTAAATGCCTCAGAGTATGGGCTTAAGAAGTTCTGACTGTTGAGCATGAGCAGTTCTCTTCCTCAGATAATCAAATTTAAGGGTTTTTTTCCTTAAATTACACTACTGGTAGATTTAAATAACTTCCTGGAAAATGGAAAGTGCATAGGTAGTAACCCTTCAGTCAAAGCTTGCATCTTTAAAAAGTAGTGGCCTAACACATTTTAGACTGCTTTTCCTCATGATCAGCCTAAGGAAGAAGATCAGCACATTAATCTATTTGCTGCATTTTTGGTGAAATAATCCCTCAAATGTTAAAAATCTGTCCTCTACAACATTTGTAAGATTTCTTCCAGTCTGTTTCTTTAGCATTTCAGTGCAGGAATGATCATGATATATATCAGTTCTTAACATTCAAGTTTCAAATGTTTCAAGATGAATATGTATTTTTTAAAGATATACTTTTAAAGTGGAAATAGTTTTTTTGCATCTGCTATGATTAACACTCTTAAAGACCTCATTTGTCATTTTTAGTACTGTTTATGTGTCATAGGTATAGAAACCTATATTATATAGGTAACTGGTATTCATGTAGATGTAGGAGCAACACATGCAGTGAGAAATTTCAAGATGTTTAGCATAAGACTCATCAAGAAGCCTCTTCTTTGAATTTAAAACTGACACATCAAATCAATTTGTACACAGTAATTCCTGTCAGTGCTTTTTGGTTTTCTTATTGTTAAATATTCTATATGTAACTGAACCTTAACAGCTATAAATTTTCCAGTCTCTCATAAAGATATTGCAATTTTCTCTGTTTTTTTTTTTTTTTTAGCTGAAGTTAATCAAACTTTCCTGCCCTATGGAAGTATTGTCTATTAAATATAAAATATATTTTTGTATCTGCAAATAGTACTCTGGCCTAAATTAGTGGAAAACAGGAGTTACTGTTGAAGATACTATTATATGCAACAAATTTTTTATATTTTTAAAGATATCTAGAATTAATATTACACCTGATCTTGACCTAAATTTAGGACTTTTATTGCATAGAGCTTTATCTATGTTCCTTAAACCTTCTGCTACATTTTTTTAATGCATCAAAACAAAGCCAAAAACAGCTTAGTTTTGATTTACTGTGAAATTAGTCCATCTTGGATACTTTCTTGTTTAGGTTTCAATCTTTTTTCCATTTTGCTTTTCTCCGGTTTCATAGAAAACCAGTTGTCCATAAGATTCTGGAGGGGAAAAGTACAAGCTACCTGTAGTAGCATTCAGCATTCTGTTGTGTTGGTTTGGGAAGGAATTTACCTCAGGTGATCATGAGCTTGCCTTGATGTCAGAAATAGCACATTTCAGATGGGAATAAAAGGAAGGTATATACACCATAGTAGCAGAATCCCTGTACTTCTCAGTACTATTTCAGAGGAATGCTGTGTTTCCCAGTATTTTTTGATTGCACTTAAAGAAATATTACCCTCTCTTATGAAGTATGGACTCACCCATCCAGTATGCACATGGCTCTCTGTATTGTCTGTTCAGAATTGGCTGTTAAGATTTCAATTGCCCTTTTCCACTTACCTTATATAATTTTATCTTTATGAAAGATTTTGCAATGAAATAAAAGTAATGAATTTATCTCCATAGGAGGTTATAAAATCTTTAGTTACTGGATTTCAGTCTCTAATTTTTTTTTCGTAGTTACCTGTGCAATTTTTCTAGACCAATATTTATAAAAGTAAAGCGGAAAATGTACAGTATTTTGAAATATTGTCCCATTTGCTTTCTCAAATAGTAGCCTGTTTGAAAATATCTCAAATACTCTTAGCAAAATTACTGGTTTTGTGACTGTTAATGTTACCATTTTTGAACACTATTCCTGATTCAGATACCATATTCCTGATATCAGACACCATAACTCCCTTGATCTCTCTTCATTTTCAGGACTCTTCAGTAGGACGTAGGTGACAGGGTGTATTTTAGTTTTCTTTCCTCTGGCCCTTCCCCCCAACCCTTAACTGCATTTCAAGGTTTTGAAAAATCAAACTGCAGCTTTCAGTGGTGTATATCAGTTCTGTGAGTATGTTAACTGTTGACTACTGTTTATTATTTCAGCAAATTGTTGAGAGCCATGCTCACTCCTACTCAATAAGAAAAATATTAGTATACAACATCATAGGATAAAAATGTTAACATTGTACCCCAAATTTTTAAAACTAGTGTTTTATTCCTTTGCCATTTTGACTTTACTTCTTTCTATCTCTATCTTTGCTGCTAAAACACTTACTTTAGGTATAGCTTAAGATGCGAAGGTTGTGGTGTTACTGAATCAATGTTTAATATTGTAAGGAACCTGAAGAAGAATAAGCAACACCTTTACTGTTCAGCAGAGGTATTAAGACTGATTTTGCACGTTTAAAAACCAGAGATACTATCAAGTTCACTTAACCAGGAGAGTGGTGGCATATTAGTCCAAGGCTCCTTCACACTCATGCAGCAAATCAGAACAGACATTCAGACAGATTAAAAGTATTCTCTGCCACCAAATATTTTAATACCAGATACACTTGAATTCTGCAGCACTTTAATCCCACAAATCCTGACCTGTCTCTGTAATTCTAAAAGGCAAACACAAATGTGTTAATCTTCTGAAGATACTTTCTTCATGCTGCTGTTGTGACCTTATTCAATACAGCCTATAATGGTCAGCATTTTTAATGTACTCTGTGGGTCTTAACCATCAGGCTTAAAACATTTACTTTCTTAAGGAAATCTCTGTTTAAAAACTAACATTTTCCTCTGGGAGTTTCATTGTAGTTTAGGTTTATGGCTATTCATATCTTCAGAAAAGAAGAAATAAACAGTGCCACTATCTGTCTAAGTGGTCTGTCTTCCAGGCTTCCACTCTCACTTAATTGTCTGTGTGCAATTTGTGCCTTTTGCTAGCAGTTAATTTTGTAAAATGTTAATTTTATTCAGCAAAATAATAGACTCTGATCACTATGCTTTGAATAGCCTTCAAAAAACTGAATAGCCCTCAAAAAATTTTGACCTTTGTTTTAACTTTGTTTTTAAAATAAAGTTTTTAAATCATCAGTTTTAATTTCCGCATTTCAATATTTACTGTTTTGCAGTGTTTCATACGTTGATTTTTGTCTGTCTGCAAGTCCAGGGCTATTCCTTGAGATTACTTGCGAAGATTGCTTTCAATTTGAATTTAATGTGCAATCTACTGGTGGAGTAAAAAATGGGGCGGAAAATAATGGCAAGTTTAAAAAAGAAGCAAAAAAGGTCAATAATTGTGAGTAGACACTGCAGTTACTGGCTGGCCTTTCAGAGACTGTAGAGTTTATTGCTTCAAGGTCTTAGTGGCAGCAGTGAGTGTCAGTAGAATAAACCATTACTACTTCTATTCTTCCTGCTATTATCATACCATTAGTATAAATATAGATTGTAGGAAAATGTCATTTTGAGACCAAGTGGAAACTGAGGGAGAAGTTTGTATACATTTAAGCAAAACACTTTATAATCTTTGCCTGATAATCTTGCTTGTTTCTTGGTGTTTGAAGAATGAACTATATACAGGCTCATGTTTTCACAGTCAGGGAATTAAGTCACAAGTAAAAGCAAATATAAGACAGGCCTCATGATTCTACCATAGCTTAATGTCTGTAAATAGACTTATTAAATGACCAAAAGTAAGCATTTGGAGTACAAATTACCAAGTTTAAAATTCCCCCCCTTTTTCTTCCTCCCCCTGCCCCCCTTACTTATGGGGATCATGTTTTCAAGGTATTTTTTACCTAGGTTTTTAAAGCATCCATTTGGGAATGAAATCTTACTTGTTTTTCTTGCTATTTAAGACTAAGCAGTTTCATTTTTACTAGTACGGTCTCATGCACTTTCATACAGGTTCAATTGCAAATTTAGATTCATCCAAATCAAAACGAGATCAAAATATATACCTTGGGTTTTGTGAAAGCTCTTTCAAAAGATTTTGGTGAACCTTGTCAGATTGCCAGAGATTTTTGAACATGCTTTGAAAAGTTCACCCTTGTCCTTGAGGCTAAAAGGTAAAAGAAATAAAAGTTACATGTCAGTTGTGGTTGCACTTTTATAAATGCCTTTCTGTGCCCTCATGCCTCTCTGTGGCTGAGGCTGGTGCCACACTAGGAGTGGCCAGATAAATGTGGAAATATCTCCTGTAATGAGTTTACATTGTAAAAAGTAATCATTTATGTGCCAGTTAGATTTCTGTCTTATCTCAGCAATCTGAGAGCTTCTGCCTTCTAAACAGATGCATTTGGAAATACCAATACAATTTTTTCAGAACTTGTAATAAGTATTAATGTTGTATTAGTACCATTAAAAAGCCTTTTAAAAAACCCCAAATCCCACTTTGATAGAAGAAATAATAGCCTTCATTTATCAGGGAAAAAAACTACATAATCTCTGAAAATTCAAATCAGCTTTGAGAATCTCAAATTTGTTGTGGAAGGGAAGGCAATGCTTTTTATTTAGCACAGTTTTTAAAATCTCGTTTGGCATAGCAGCAGATAATATTAAAATATTGAGATTTTTTATTACTATGGTAATAGAAGTAAAAAGTATTAGGTGATGTATAGGATTTAGAAGTTAGTTTTCTATGTTTTCTATTTTGTGATTCTGTGAAAATCCTAGCTGCTTCTGTTGAGGACAAAGGATTTCTTGTATTCTTAGGGCTCAAGTCTTATCTTGCTTCTCAGCACTATGTAATGTAAAGTATGTTTCAGAATTTCTCTCTCAATCTAAAGAAACCAGATCAGCAATTTATATACAGAAATATAATCTTTCTTGCAATGCAGAAGGCATTTAAGCTCTCCTCTTTCAAAGTTATTTTGCTACTAGTTTGATACAAAGAGTAAGTGGAATCAGCACAAGTAGTGTCAGAACTGTTACTTGGTCAGAGCTTGGAGGAAACAAAATATTATTGAAAAGGAATGGTTATATTATATAAGTAGCCATGTATTTGAAAATTGGAAGAAACATTTTCATAAACACTTGTAACTTGTGCTTTGTGTGTGGCTCTGTATTCATAATGTAACACTGTGTAGCAAAATGCTGGATTTTGTTTACGTTGCTAGACCTGTACTTTTTTGTATGGAACTTATTTAGGTATTTTATATCATCCTCATTTTCACTCATCCCTTAAAAAGGCCTCTTTGCACCACAACTGGGAATGTTAACAGGGATTTACTCATTGACCAAACATAGGGATGGAAGAACCAAACCACTTGTGAACTGCAAGGCTTATAAAAATTGTCTGCTGGATTACTTTTTGAAGAGTTTGACGTATTTACTTTTTTGGCACTTTGTTGGGAAATTATTCGTTTGAGAATGCTTCAGGTTTATTGTGTTTATCCTTAACAAACAATCAGGTTTGTAGTTATGTTCATCAGAAAACAAAGAATATTTGCTAATAAAAATCGAGCTGTAGTGAACTTCTATCAGGCAAATTGCTTCCCAAATTAAACCTGTAATAACCCTTTAAAGGCAACTGCACTTAAACAGCCATGGATTTGGGTTATATTTCATGGTTTTAATCTTCTGAGGTGAACTCAGATTCTTTCTGCTCTTTTGGTACTTGTTACCAAATATGTTACGAAATGCTTTTCTGGATGAACAGCATCATATTGTACATTAAAATTCATGGTCAAAATTGAGCTCTTATGGTGTCTGCTTAGACTCAGACAGGCATTTTGGCCCATATTTCAAAATAAGTGTTTTGTTTTTTTTCTCTGTATTTTGTGAATTTGACTGGAGACCTTCCCTGGACAGACTAATCTCTCTAAATGGTCAGGGTTTGAGTATGTTTTCAGAGGGGACCACATAAAGTCAGGGTCTTGCAAGGTAGTTTTGTTTCTTTGATGATAAAGAATGCTTAAAGAAACCCCATGTCTTAATAAGTAACCCCATGTATCATAAAAGGTATCAAGAATGGTTGTCTGAACAATATGCTTCAAGTGACACATTTCAGTTTAAGTCGCTGTTTTCTTCTGAAAAATATTAATTTTTCATCATAAATTTTTGTACTTAAAAAGTTTCCTCTGAATAACTGGA
Source organism: Gymnorhina tibicen (assembly GCA_013399875.1). Lineage (NCBI taxonomy): Eukaryota > Metazoa > Chordata > Aves > Passeriformes > Artamidae > Gymnorhina > Gymnorhina tibicen. The sequence goes on along the minus strand of VXAZ01007176.1, from coordinate 1,222,086 downwards.
ACACTCACATTGGAAACTTTTCCGGTACTTCTGTGTAACTGTATCTTTTTAAAGAACTGGAATGATTTCCAGAGCTTTCCAAAGCCTTTCAGATTCTTTATGGATAAACATGTTAATAATCTAAAATTAAAATGCTTCCCATTTTAAACTCTTTTTTGATTTGTAGTCTAAAATTTTTTCATTCTTGTTAGGTCTTTCAATCCTACTATGGATAGTCTTGTTCAAGAAAACTGATGAAAATATTCTGAAAGAATTGCCTCTCAGATTAAATTGAGAAAATGAATTAGTCTGGAAAAAAAAATCCTGGATCATTTTCTCAAAACTAGTATTAGAAAAATGTCATGATTTACATATCTTGACTTAGTTTTATTAAAAATCTTCTGTATTTTCCAACAGTTTGCGATTAGTTTTTAGGAGGTGTATATTGACTTGACAGATATTTTTGCCCCACAAATGAAAGTAGACATATTTACAAAGAAATAGTGAACTTCCTTACAAGAAAATACTTGAATTTCAATTTATTTACTGCCTAGCTACTAGTATTTCAAACAGCCATCAAACTCAGCAGGTGGTAAAGACAGTACATCGGACCAGGTTTCAAAAGAAAAAAACATGAAGGCAAAGGCATAGTACATTATAGTCCTGCTCTGATAATTCAGGAGCCTCTAAAAAAGACTTTTGAGAGACAGACTGATATTCCAGGCTTTGTAACTATGGTTGTTTAGCTATTTCTTGTGATTAAATAATTAAATCCTTTCCTATTTGCCAGTGGATTTTGACAGCTGCATATGTACTTTTTATTTGTCAGATAGAATGGGTAAACAATTTTTGACATGTATGTTACTTGTAAGGTACTCATTTTATTTATTTTGTGAGATATTTTCGTAGATAAATGATAAGGTATTTGCCCATTTGGTTAACAGGACATTTTGAAAAGGAAAATAATGAACAAACAATAGAAAAATCGCAGCTGGTACTGATGTCTGTTCATCCAGTGTGTGCTCTTCCCTGTAGGAAAGCATGGATATTCATGTAAACATCAATTACTAGTGGACCCTAAGTATAACAAAATGGTGTTAGATTATTAAAGAGAAGACGAGAAGATGGTTATAGTAAAATAGTTATATTATGGAAGTGGGAATGTTAGAGGGAATGTGCCATTTTTCCAGCCAGTGTGGAACTAAACCTTCAGCTGTCTTTCATAAAGTACCAAGCAAAGATATGGAGACGGGTCAGAAAGCCAAACCAAAATTATTGATAGAATGTCTTATCTTAATTTCCAAAAGCTTTTAAAGTTTTTGGAAAGGCGCCTTCCCTCATGTCCGTTTCACATTCTAGGAAGAGAGAATGAGATGCCGCCTTGTAGAGTTATTGTTTGTTTGGGGTTTTTTTCTGTGAACTCAAATCTTGGCGAAGATGGGATTGATCTAAGTAAAAACTCATAGCTCTTGGCTTTCTGCCAGTGCTCATGTTAAAACATTTATGGAATTAATGGTGAATTTCTTGGACAACTGTCCTTTTACATCTTGATTCACTAGACTGAGTGTAGGAAGTAAACGTCAGTGGCAAATACCAAAGTCTCTATTTCAAAGAGCTGCCACATGCCTTACATTTTTACAAATTGTTATTGACTTGAACTGTTGAGTCAGGGAAACTGCTTTTCCTGCTGGTGTATAACATGGCTATGTGCAAAAGCTGGAATCATCTGTATTCACACAAAGTTTCTTGTGCTGACTGCTAAAGACCATAGAGATTTTACAGGGCTTTTTTTTTTTCTTTTTTCAAAGAGTTGTTCTTTGAAAAGGTTATCATTTATGTATGTACGTTACATGTTTCAATGCCTATGAATTCCATGTTCCTTTGATGTTCCACAAATTTCATGAAGAATGCAAGACTAAGTAGAATATAAAAGCTATGTAGCTTTATTACAGTTTTACTTCAATAGCTGGTTTTTATGAACCCATTCATGAGAAAAACTGGTAATTTTTTCTTCCCTACATCACTGTTGCTTTCAGTGCTTAAATGATGTGGGGACAATGTACAAGGCATGACTTGGAAAATGAGGTTGTCCTTACTTTTTTATAATTGCAGTATTTATACAGCACAAGCAAATACACCTTTTCCTATGTCTAGTCCTGCTTAATGGGTATCACAATGTCAAACTGCTTTTTGACTCAAGAGATATAGATGGAAGGTTCATGCTGAATGAGATAAAATTACCTTTATAAACTTTGGCTACTTCTCATTGATATGCAAGTTTGTTCTGCAATTTTGGAACTGATTGTAAGGTTCTAATTAGTCTCCAGAGAATTCATGTGAACAATAGATTGCTCATTAGTCTATCAACTTTCCATGAAACTAATTGGCTATTTCTCTGTCTAATGTGGAAACTGAAATGACATGTTAATTTTCCTTCCAGATGTTGCAACTGCCTGTCCAGATAAAAAGTCCATCTTAATGTATGTGACTTCGCTCTTTCAAGTCCTGCCCCAGCAAGTCACCATGGAAGCCATCAGGGAGGTGGAGATGTTGCCACGACACTCAAGGGTCACTAGAGAAGAGCACATAGAAGTACGTGAACAGCATTTCTCACAAGAAGTGAGTTTCACTTTTCTGCTTTTATCTTGCTGCTCTAAAGTGGTTGTTTCCCTGCCTACCCCATGAGTTTGATGTTAAACGGCCAGTGGAAGCCAAAAAACCCATGGGCGTAATGGACAAAGTCTCTTCACCCAGGCAAGTCAGATGTACTTGTCTGCATGTGCTTTCATACTGGTTTTTATCTCACACCAGACTGTTTTAAAAATTACTATTCGACAAGTAAGTGCTTTGCACTTCTCTTGTACAGCATTGTGCATTTGGATTGTGGCAGGACACCTCAAGAAAAAACAAAGAAATTTGAGGAGGGCTTACTTTTAAAAACAGATAGAAACATCTTCACTTTTTTAGAGAATGGCTGTTGACATTTCTCCATATTCTTGATACTTTTAAAATTTTTTAGCATTTTATTTACACTGACTTTCATTTTAAAATAATCTCTTCTCAGTTTACACTTGTCCTCTCACAAAACTTATGTAATATTTGGAATTAATTTATGGTTGCAATGTCAGTTTTGTTTTTTTATTGATATCACCAGACAGCCTCTGTTGAAGTGTTTGGTGCATTTTAGACCTATTGTACTTATCTGAATTTTATCTTTATGTTGGATTTGGGATGCTTACTCTCTTTTAGAGTACTGAGCAGATAAGTATTGGCTCTGTTAATTCAAGATGTGACACAAGATCACTTGCTTTTTGAGCCTCTGCTTGTAAATGATAAAGAAGCTTCACTTTACATTGGTATTCTGCTGGTGTTGAGTCCTGACAGTTTGTTGCTTTTTTGTAAGGGTGTCAGATTAAATGAGAGGTTTCCTTAATACCATCCATTTTGCCTGCTGAACACCAACACTGTCCTTGAAAAATGTAACTGGGGATGAACTTCCTGCTTCTTTTTCTTCAGTTACTCTTAAAACCAGTACTTTACTTCTACAATCCATGCTCCTACCCATATGTACATTCTAATTTATTCGTAGGTCACAGTCAGTGTACCCCAGGGACCTTCGCCTTCTCCTAAACCGCGGTTCAAAAGTTACGCATATGCACAAGCTGTGTATGTCACAACCCCTGACCAAAAAAGGAGGCAGGTTCCTCCACAGGTCTGTCAATTTTGTAATTTTTAAAGAGAGCTGTTTTGTTAAGCTTGGGCTTGGAGTGAAAGAGCTTGTGCATTTTGCTTCTACCTGACCTTAATGACCTGCTTTTTCCATGACTTTTTTCTGTCGAGTGTTTACTTTTTCTTGTGTATTTTTGCATGGCTGGCAATAGCTGTTGTGCTGATTGTAGGGGATGATTAGCCTTCAAACACCACTGGTTTAGAATCATAAATTTCTTTCTTTTTTCAATCATTTTTGAAGATAGTACATGAATTGCCTTTAAAAAGTATTAGAAGAACAAATCTAACATAAGCCATATTTGGCATCCATTATATTACAGCCTCAGGTTTAGTTATAGAAAAAAAAGAGCCATTGGCTTTCTCTTTCTTTTTCTACCCCTTCCTATTAAAGAAAATAGTCAGTGATGGCATTTCTCAGAAGGTAACTGTAGTTGGAAAAAAGTTGAAACAAACATTAAATTTAACCCTGTGTTATTAGATTAGAGCAGTTGGTAATTTTTATCACAAATGGCATCTTGCTGCCACTGAGGTTAGAGGGTTATATTTGATTTTTACCTATTTATTTTATTTTTTAACTTTTAAATAGCTGGGGTGCTTTAATAAAACTTGTTTCAAGTAATCCTTATAATGAGAATTCCAGTGGTTGAATTTTTTATAACTTTTGACAAGTATGAGACCCAAAGGTCATATTGTGTACTGCAATGTTCTTTCATTACTTTGGGGAAAAAAAGATCAGTGTGTATGTGGCACTACAGTTTGAGTTTGCCTCTGGGTACTTAATTATGTCTAACATCTAAAAATCTACTGCAAAATTATACTTCTATTCAACACCATGTTTTCAAATCCACTCTTCAAGTGACAGGTATTTTATTGAATAGTGACTTCCTTTAAACACTCCAGGACAAAAATCCTCTGCACATGAGCATGAACCCTGCTACATTATTCTAACATCAAAGGTGTTGCAGTGATGATTCACAGAGCTTTTAAACAAGGTGTTTAAAACTATTGTGATTGCTTTGTTCTACTCAGACACTATACAGATATTTTAGAGTAATGAAAAGGTATTACATGAGATAGATTTTATTTTCTTGAGGTACTGTTTTTGTGATCAGTTGCAGGTTTTGTCAGCACCTCCACCATCAAGAGTAATGTATAAGCTGAAATAAATGAAGTCATTTCTACAAAGCATGGTTGCTAAAATTTACTAAAAAAATATCATTCTGTTATTCAGTCCTCGTCTTGCATTCCAATTTTCAGATCTCATCTTCCTGAATTTGGAAGATTTGTCTACTACACTTCTATGTGATAACTAATAAAATAGTATTATAATTCTACCAATTTGGCAGAATCCGAAGACCTGACCAGAATCTGGGCAAGATTGTGCTACAGCCACAACAGATATTAACAAATGGAAAGCAATCACTTAAGGATCCTTTGGGAAAACCACCAGACAATCTCATTATAGTCAAGATAAACTTGAATTGCAAATAATAGCAATTAATACACCAATTCAATAAATACAATTCTTAGGCAATGATCATTTTTTGCCTTCAGCCATGTATTTCTTGAAGAACTGTCATCTGCGTATTAAAACAAGTTTATAATTCTTATAAAATAGTGGTTGATAATTTTTTCTCCAGGTATCTGGAGGTGGTATAACTTAATAATCCCATCTATTTTAACTAAATGAAATAAATATTATTTTCTTTTCATTTCTTCGTAACCTTTTGGTTTTCTGCCAGCTATACTATGATTTTTGGGTACCATTAAAAATATTGCAACTGCCTTAAAATTTTCAGTAAAATCTACTTCTCTAGGGGACTGCAATAAAGAAATCAAGAGGAATTGAAGGCTTTTTTTCTCTTTGGTTTTGTAAAGCTCAGAAAACTGACTCTCATTTCCATCTAGTTATCAAAGAAAAGTTTCATTAGATTTAGTTGATTTTGGTCTGCCAATTTCCATGGTGCTGTCATGGAGAAGCAGTTTTCACAAAGTATGCTGGTCTTCTGTTGAAATCATGGAATCATTCTTTCTTTCTCAGTCTCTGCAAACTTTCATCTTATAGAACTTGAATATTAAAATTTCCCCAAAATAATAATAACTAATTAAGTCCTCTTTCCAAAGATTTTGATCGTGATCCTGCAAATTTGACCAAATATGGCTTTTGATACGTCATACATTTGCTTCATATGTGAGCTGTCAGAAATTGTAAGAGTAATGAACTATGATTCTCGAGCTCCATATTGGCAAGAAGGAATAACATTGCCTTTCACATGTCATTTGTCAAAGGTCTTTCTCTTCTATCTTCTGCCCTTGTCTATTCTTTTATGTCACATTTCACTTCAGTTTCCTTATCTTCACTCTTCCTAGTACCTTCAGAACTTGTATGCCTTCAAATTCATCCTTCTTTTCTGAATTCTTACTCTGTTTCTCACTCAGGAGGGTACTCGCAAGACCTAGTATTTCAGTTGTGCAAAGTGTGGCCAGAAAAGTTTTGTTTTTTTTAACTGTGACCTTTCTCAAATTCAAAGATAATCATTGCTCTGCAAACCTGTTCACTCAGTGCCTTCTTGTTTAGTCAATGCTTCACTGCTTCTGGTTGAATCAGTGAAGCATTTTCAAATGCCAGAGGAGAATGAATAGCAGTTTTTCTGCTAAAATTCAAGAAAAGTTTTCTTGCTTTACCTTGTTTACTTAGGCAGTGTTCATAAACTCATGAAGATCTTGGGACAGGAATCCACTTCTCAAACATGAACCCTTGAATTTCCTGAATGAACACTAAGAAAGGTCCAACAGAAAATATTTATGTTGGCAGTTTTCAGATGGCAGTTACTGCTTGGCGATGACAGAATGCTTGCCTGAATTTGTAGGTCTGTATTTTGTCTTGTATGCATTCTCTGTAATAAGGCTTCACTTACAAATACCCAGCTTCACTTACAAATAAAAGGATCCTCAAGTTAATTTTCTGAGACTTTTCAAAATTCTCATTTAAAACTACCCATTGTCTTCCGATAATATTTTTGAAAGCACTGGGGTTTGTGCTATTGATTTATCTCATTGAACACCTGCCCAAGAAGAATGTTGTGTTTACTTTCCATTTTGGTTTATCAGAGCAGTTCCTAGTATTGATCCCAAGTAAAACTCCTATCTCACTGCTTTCATTTTTACTTGCTACCTACTACCTCCGCAGAACGTAAAATATACAGCCTTAAATGGGTTCAAGGTAAAAAAAGAAATTGTGAAAGACTGAAGTACCTGGAAAGGAAACTTTTTATGATATAGAATAATATATCATTTAGTTTAGAAAATACTTAAATATGAATCCAACTTACCCTAACACTGACAAGTCCACCACAAAACCATGTCTCTAAGCCCCACATCCATAGGTCTGTTAAATTCCTTCAGGGATGGTGACTATCACTTCCTTAGGCAGACTGTTCTGGTGCTTGATAACCCTTACAGTGACAATTTTTTTCCCAATATCCAATCTGAACCTCTTCTGGCACAACTTGATGCCATTTCTTCCTCTTCTATTACTTGTTACGTTGTAGAAGAGACCAAATGCCCCCTCACTACACACTCTCTTCAGTGGTAAGGTCCCCAAGGTCTTCCCCGAGCCTCCTTTTCTCCAGGCTCAAAACCCCCAGCTCCCTCAGCTGCTCCTCATCACACTTGTGCTCCAGGCCCTTCTCCAGCTTTGTTTTCCTTCTCTGGACTCACTCCAGCCCCTCAATGTCTTTCTTGTAGTGAGAGGCCCAAGATCAAACACAGGATTTGAGGTGTGGCCTCACCAATGCTGAGTACAGAGGTACAATCCCTGCCCTGGTCCTGCTGGCCATGCTATTGCTGATCCAGGCCAGGTGCCATTGGCTTTGGACACCTGGGAACACCTGGCTCATGTTCAGCTGCTGTTGACCAGCACCCCGAGGTCCTTTTCTTCCAGGCAGCTTTCCAGCCACCCTGTCCCAACCCCAGAGGCTTTCCTGGGGTTGTTGTGACCCAGGTGCAGAACTCTGCACTTTGCCTTGTTGAACCTCATGCAACTGGCCCATCAATCCAGCCTGTCCAGATCCCTCTGTAGGGCCTTCCACCCTCCAGCAGATCAATGCTCTAACCCAACTTGCTGCCACCCGCAAACTGAGTGAGGGCGACCTCTATTCCTATTGGAAAAACAGTGCTGAAAATATAAGCATTGAAAAAATGGGGATGAAATAAATCTATGTGTATTTTGAGACTGGTACTTATGTAAATAAGCTTTTGCAGGTCCTGTCTGAAAGGTGAGTCTGTGAGTTTGGCTGCCTTAAATTATTTATTATTCAAAATCAAGCCCATTGATCTCTAAGATTGTAGATTTTTGTTCTTTTGGCAGGAGTTATATTTTCTTCATTCCGCATTATGTGAAACACAGTTTGTGTGCAGAATTACTCTTTAACATTCAAACTGACAAGCTTCAGTATATTTGAATTGAAATAATTTGAGATGAAGCAGTGGTAGATGGGGACAGTATTCACTGGAACATAATGATTTGATTTGGGTCCTAAGCATTAGAGGCTTCACCTCTGGCTTCAACCTTGTCATTATTAGTTTGTGAGAAATGCCTAACCATCCAGTCATTACTCTTGTTTTATAGAAGTATTGTAATGCAATTTTGCTTGTGTTTTCTGGGTTTTTTAATGTAGATTTTACAGCATTTCTCTATGGGACTTTGTCAGTCAGTTCATAACTATAATAATTATGGTACAGCATCACAGGATTGTTTTAGTACTTTCCTTTGAACTAAACCAGATCTTTCTTTTACCTGGAAGCTGTGATCTAAATACCGTCTGTTTACCTTATGGTAAAGTCCTCTTTTGGAGAGGCATCAGAAGACAGTTAAGTACAACCAAAGAGAAGTTTAGTTCCAACTTTTTGGTAATATTTCTAATGTAAGATGCTTATCACAGAAAATATCCCCTTGTCTCAGCATTGGGGGGATTTATGGCATAATTTAAAATAGAATTCAGGAAACTTCAGAAATACTGAATTATCTGCACATTTAATCATCAGATCATGATGGATATAATTTGGGCAACAAGTGTAATGATAGTCCCAGATGTTAGCCTAGGTGTTCTCATTTAAGTAGAAACTTGCTCTGTTCAGAAAACTAGGAATTGTTTCTGTGGAGCTAAGTGGAATCCCTAAGATTCAGACTAAGCATAATAAAATAGCAAAATCTGCCACCAGAGGTCAGAACAAAGAAATGCAGAGATGGAAAAACCAAGCTAAGTGCAAGTCTTCTGGATTTCTTAGGGAGCTCTCCTGAATGCCATGTCTTTAAGGAACAGTTTGAAAAATGATTAAGCAAACATTTTCAAGTGTGTTATATATTTTATATTTTCAATAACAGTCTGGAAAATTGATGGCTGCTTGTCTGAGCCTGTCTGAGGTCTGTCAAGATGACAGGTTTTTCCTGTCACTGCTTTGTGTGTACACTCCAGCAGCAGTTCTAACTCATTTTTGTGGTTTTTTTTTTTTTTTTTTTTTTTTTTGTTTGAATGTTTACTGTAGATTGTTTTTCAAGGGTTTTTGTTGTCAGAAATGTTAGTACTCTCATGGGTAAGCAATAACTTGTAGTGGATCTAGTTTCCAATATATCAGAGTTTTTAGTCTACTTTATTTCACACACTCGCTCATTTGGTTTCCCCCAGAGCTGAGCTCATGAGGTCTCAACTTCCCTGCCAGGGCAGAGAGGTTGCTGCTGGTCCAGCTATCAGCTTCAGCTCTGCCACTGTTTTGCATTTACAGACGTTGGACATCACTGCCCAAAATTCTTAGGCATGACCTGCTACTTGTCTCCACATATCTCTATGTTGACCAGCAACAGGACACGAGGAAATGCTATGAAGTGTCAGGGGAAGTTCAGAGTGGACATGAGGAAAGGGCTCTTCACTGAGAGGATTGTCAGTGAGTGGAACCTGCTCCCCAGTGAAGTGGTCTTGGCACCAAGCCTGTAGGAGTTCAAGGAGGGTGTGTATGTTGCTCTTAGTCATATAATTTACTTTTACGTAGTCCTGTGAGGAGCAAGGACATGGAATCAATCCATCCCAATTTGAGATATTCTTTTTATTCTCTGATCTACAGGATCTTTTCTTACTTCCAGGATCTTCTAGTCAGCATATTTTCCACCTTATTTCCAAATCCCATTCTCTTCCCTGACATGAATTCTTTTCAGGATGCTTCTTTTCATCAGCAGGTGGTCTTTGCATAACCATGAGACCGCAGTTTTCCCAGTCTAAACAGTCTATGGGCAGAAGCACAACTCGTGATCAGCCTCACCAGGAGTGCTTCTGTCTTCTGCCTCTTCAGTAATGGCAGGATTTAGAGCATGCTAAACCATGTCTAGACCATTTGTTAGCAAAACTTACACCAGTCCCAGCTGCTTGTAGCTGGCAAGAAGCAGGAATCAGCCCAGGAGCTCAAAGTGCAATTTCAGGCTTTCAGCTGCCTCTGCTCCACAGACTACTGCACAGTTATCTAATCCCTGTACAAGTTCCTGTTCACGTTTACTAATGAAGGTGGGGTTTCTTCCACCTCTAATAGGTAATGACAATTCATTGGTTTGTCATAAAAAGCAAGTACTTACTGACTTTCCCAACCCTTTTTAACTTTCACTTTTAATTGACCTTAAAAAACATATGAGAGAAACCTTTATTTTTATGTAAGACTTTCTCAACTATAATTTTTTATTCAAAATAGCTGTAAAGTTTGTTTAAACAAAGGGACACTGGAAATGTAAGGTGGAATTTCCCATGTGAACTATTAGTGTGTTCCTTGCTGAGTGATAAGGAAGGGTAATATGTTATTCAGAAAGTAAAAATTCATAGATAAAATATATCTTTATCTGCTGTATATTCCGATTGAATCCAGTAACTCTGAATAAATTGATAATGTCATAATCATGAGTGTACCTATAACTGGTTGGAAATATTTAAGAACAAAACCATTTTCTATTAGGTGAACTTGATTTGCATTGCTTTTAAAGTGGAAGGTTTCTGTAACTTTTCTTTTTCCTATTAGAAAGATGGAAATGTTATACCAGTCATTTCCTGATTACATTATTGGTGTATGTATTTTTAAACAGACAACTGTACATACTTCCAATAACACACTTTTACATTGACTATTTTTTTCTTATAGGTTATTTTTAAGTGCTTTTAACTAACTTCATTGTTATTTTAAGTTCCATATGTATTTTTTTGAAAAGCACTCTTACCAAGAGTTTCTTAATTTCAAAGTTGAACAGTGATACAACTGCTTCTTTTTTTAAAAGTCTGTTTTAAAAGTTCTAACCTGTACTGAAAATCTGGTCTTGCCAGATTTAAAACCTTGTTAATATGAGTGAGAGGATTCACTCAAAAAAAATCACTGAATTTTGCAGTTTCAAGTATTTTTGCCTCTCTTGTTTTGGAAAGAAACCTGTTTTCTTGGTTGTTAAATAGCCTAATGTTCAAGGCCTACAATAAAATATGAAGGATATATACAACATTAAAAATGTTCTTTTAAGTCATTGTGTGCCACTGAGTCTCTTGAACGTAAAGTATGTGTATGGTACGTTAAAGATGGATGTAGATACAGCAAATAAGGACACACATTCCTTTACTGTGAACATTTTTTTTTTTAATATCCATAATATGTTATTGAGTAAATTTTAATCCCTCTTCTGGCCTGTAGAGTTTAGGCAGCAGTGCAGAATTGCTTGTATCAGCAGTGGTTTTGATGCAAAGGAAGGGCTAGATAAAATGTAGCACACAATGTTAATGAGAATCCTACTGGTAAACAGACTGGTGTTCATTTTTTTCCTAATCTGAGAACTGAAATTGAAGTAATTTGAGTATTTGTACAATTTGAAGTCATTATGCATCCCCATTTCAAACACGTAAGAACTTTGTCTTTATGCACACAAAAAAAGTGAATTTAGTCTGAGATTGAGAGAGCAAGTAATTCACTCTTTGCACTCTTTCATTACACGTATTAAAACCTCTGAAGTGCAAAAATAAAAAGATATAGAACTAATGTCTTTTGAAAACTTTTTAAAATCAACAGGACAGTTTAGTACAAAAGCAGTTTAAAGTATTTGTCTAGAGATAAAATTATACCATCATTCTAAACAGTGCTGTTAGAATTTTGCTCATCTCTGCATAGCAGGTGAACTTGTCAACAGCATAATGAAATTTTGCTTTCTAATTTTTGATAGTATTACTTTATTTAAAACTTAGTTTATTACAAATTTTTATTGCTAAATAATTTGTCTGGATTTGACATTAATAAAATTAAAAAGACAGCCAAGATGAGATTGTTTGCTTCATATGCTAATCTAACCATATTTTTGTGTGTCCAGGTAAGAATTATCACTAATACCAGAAAAAAACCCCGAAACCCTAACCCAAAGAAATCCTGCAGTGTTGAGGTAGAAGCAGCAGCATATTTTATTAATATGCTCAGGAATAGGAGAAAAACTTTAGTTTAGAGCCTCCTCTTCCTCAGTGGTTTTGCTGGCCCCCATCAATGAGAGAAGCTTCCTTGGCCCCAGTAGTTTCATCCCATCTTTGTCTGTCTGACTTTCTGTGCAGCGTGACAGGATACATTCACTTTCACATCTAATGGCTTTCAGAGGATTACCTGGAGTGTTGGTTAAACATACATGAATATGATGAAAACATTAAAGATTGCATTTTCCAATTAAAACTCCTTGAGTTTTAATTACACTACTTTTATGTAATTTGTCTAGATTTCCTGTCCTGCCTTACACCATCACATGGCAGAATTCTATTCAGCTAAAATAAAACTGTAGAGGGTTTTTCATTAAGATAGCTTCAAAAATGTATGAAGGATATGCATTGTGGCCTTGAAACTCCTATGCCCAAGTGCAGCTGTAACATTCAAGAAATAGCTTCATGTTTTACTCTAGTAGAAAGTGTTAAGACTTCTGTGGAGAAAACCTTTGTACCCCCAGGTCGATACAGTACTCTTCATGGTAAAATCTAAAATATTTTTGGTGTATGACAAATGGTTCTATTGATTTTGAGAAGTGAATGAACAGTTAATTACACACTCCCCTGCAGAGCCAATGAGAGTTTTTGCTTCCTGAATGTCCTTTTGCCCAAATCATTGTTCTGTGAAATAGTGGATAACCTTTTTGTTTGTTTGTTTCTATTGTTTTTAACAATACCATTAGAATTGCGTGTTTTCAGGGTCTGCAAGAAATGCTGAGGATTGTTTGTTAGTTCACATTTGTATGGCAGGGAGGTCTGCACCTTTACCTGAATCAGTGACCTTTGCAAAGACCGGATTGCATATTTCTACTGTCGTGAAAATCCTGGTTTCTTTCTTTCCCCCACTGATTTTGATGCAATAGAAGCTGTGTATTGTAATGCTTGTGTAGAAGACTCTCCCTCTAAGATACTGCAACGTGTATTTTTTAGTTTTGGTCTGCATGTACAGATTTCAGATCCAAGTATAGAAAAGAAAATATTCATAGATTTTCCATGTTTATTTTCTACAACAAAGACATCTGTCTCTATATACAGTAGTATTAAGGAATTTTGCTTTGTAGTTTTCTAAGATTTGTAAGTATTCTGAGCAATATTATTAATACAGTTGTGTTAGTATTATTACACAGCCTGTATTATTAATACAGGCTGTGGTGATCAGTGAGCTAAGGGAAAAAGGAGGAATAAATAATACCTTTCAAAAGAAAAATAATTTTGGGGTGGAGGGTAACAAACAGTTTTTTAAATGATCAAGCTTTATTTAGAAATACCAGTCCTGAAAGCATAATAACACATAACAAAAATAAGAACTTCAAAAATATAAAGATTGTATGGAACAACGTGGTGTTTGGACAGAAAGCATTTGTTTTGTTAAAACTTTGTTTAGCTGTAGCAAAGAAATAATAGATATATTTTGATGGAATAAATAATTCTCAGAAAGGAAAAAGGAAATTTCACTTGCTTGATAGTGATGTCATTAGAGTGGAAACAGTAGTTTATATAAACTGTGGATGATGTTGTGAGACATCAAACTTTAAAAAACAGATGTAGGTTTTCGAAGAGTACAAAATGGAATTTTCAAAAAAAATCAAAGTTATTGCTTGAAAACAGTAGCAATACGTTATGGAATTAGTTCTGAAGGCTGTTTGCAAGTCATTTGGAAAATATTTTGAAAAAAAAAGCTTTTGCCTCCTAAGCATGAATAAGAGAATAAAGATCTGGTTTAACTTAAAGCATAGCTCTTGTTAATATTATGTCGAATCATTATGTGTGTGTAGAGGAAGTCGAAACAACGAAAAGTGTAGACAGGAGAAAATATGATGTGCAAGGGTTTTTTTCATGTTTGTATAGGCAGTCTTCCAGGTTTGTATTTTCCTACCTCTTTATTTCTGCTGTAATCTTTCCAGATTTGTTTCTCTCTTTGGTATTTGCATCCTACCTAATGTAACAATATTTGGCAGCTTCTACTAAAAGTGCTTTCTATCTTCATTTGAACAAAATGACAATTGACTTATGAACTGTTGGTCCAGTATATTGTTTGTGTCAGCTTCTGAATTGCCAATTCTTGCATACTACGGTTGATATTTCTTCACTCTAGAAGTATATAAATTTTTTCCTAACTTTCCTTTTGAGAGAAGGTCTTCTGTCTGTTAGTTTGAAGTGGTTTGTGCTATGTTTGGTAGAGAACACATATCAATTTTGGGCCCATTTTTTTTTTTTTTTTTTTTTGCAAAAATGAAGCAAGTCTAATATTGATTTTTCTCTGTTTTATGTTCTAATACTTTGCTTCTGGAGCACTAACAAAAGAATTTTAAAAATAATTCTGTTGTTTGTCAGAAACAAACAAAAAACATAAACCAGAAAAGGGAGGAGGAGGTGAGGGAGAGGAGGGGAGAGAGAGAGCAGAGATAAGGAGCTTGAAAGATTTCTTTATAAAATAAAAAAAAAATCATGTATACACTGATTGTGTCAGGAGCATCACATACAGAGAGTAGCAGGTTCAGATGCAAGTCAAAGACTATCAGTGAGATGAGTGGAGGATGAAATGAAAAAGGCATTGACTGTCTGTTACAGGATTAATAAAGGTGGCATGTTTGCTGTGTGCGTCCCAAGCTGCTATGTTGTTTGTGCTGAGGTGTTTTTCTGTTCAGCACAGCCTGTTTCATACACTTAACAAATGAACTTCATTGTTGAGGTGTTAGACATGTAAAAAGAGAGTGCCACTTTGACACTTTTCTTTTGTTATTAATTTTTGTTTCTAGATTCATTAAGGAAAAGAGCTTTTTTTTTTTTTTTAGTGTGTGTTTTAGGGCAAGTGCAATGTTCCTGTATTCAGTATTAGTTTACCAGGGATAACTTGCTTTGAATTTAACAGTAGGATCAGAAAATAAAGATTCTACAACACTGTGTCCATTCTAAAAGGTACTGAGGTATGATAACAATAAATGACTACATGGTTTGCATAGGTTTTCCCACTTGAATTACGTTTGCAAAATGAATAAGCAAGTATAGTTCCACAGTACAGTATGTGTTCTATGTTACTCCAGCCCCTCAATGTCATTATGTTCAGTATGATTACCTTTTTAAAAGTGTCCTCTAGTCTGTTTATAACTGACCACGCCTTTCCAGAATACATTCGGTTTCTGTCCAATATCTTTGGTCTTAAAAATTACCTTCATTATTTCTCTGACCTCTGTATTTCTATTCACACTCTTAATCACAGTGCTCTTGTATCTTCTCTGCATCACCAAGGAAATGCTTTCTCTGTTATGCCAAGCCCTCTTTTGCTACCTCTAGTTTTCCCTGTTTTTCCTGTCTGTTTTAGATTTGGTATCAAAATCACTCTCTTCTGCAGTGATGACTTAAACTAAATTTTAACTCATTCATGGTCAGCATCCTAATTTTCCCATTTTTAACTTCTCCTTTCACTCTTTGGCCTTGTTCCTGGCTTTTTTTTTCCTTTCTGTGCATATACATGATGGTTACTGCAATGAATATGCTATTTAATACCTACAGCTTAGAGTCATGCATTATATTTTAGTGAATATGAGTACATTTCTATATGATATGGGGAAAGATAATATTGCTTGGCAAAATTTAACCTGTAAGGCACCTGTAATTCTTTTCTGCAACATAAGCAATATCAGGAAAAAGTATTTCATAAAATGTTTGGAGATTCTGTTTCAACATTCTGGTAATCATTTGAGGAGCAAGAATAGCTAATTTATTTCTAGAAGAATGTACTACGAGTAAATAAATAAATCTCAACAGTGTGCAGTTCCAGAAGAAAGAAATTGCTTTTTGCTAGATCTCAATTAGCAAAGGAAAGGGGAAAGGGGAATATGAAAACAAGTATTGAGAAAGAACAAGTAAAGCTAGATAAGAATATGGCTTCAAAACAGTACATTTATAATGTATTTTTTTAAACTGACAATTTCAGAATTACGAGTGTCTGTTAGGAATTTAGCAGCTACAAAGCTACATATTAGTTGTACATTATCTCTATAATTAGAATTTAGAAGCTTGTAATTCACTGTTTCATGCCCACCTCATTAGTAATTGTATCTGACTACATCTGAGTAGTCTCACTTAGTCTCCACTGATTTGTGGCTCAGAAATTTCCTGAGCTGGAGAGGACATCTTTCTGTTTGAAAGTCCTCAGTGGATTTTTATCCTGTTCTTCTATCCAGCTGCTGCTCTCTGTAAGCATTTAGGAAAGTTTTCTACATAGGTTTCAGTATTCCAGAAGGACTTCTTGGTAGTTTCTATTCTTATCTTTTGGAAATATTTTAATATTTTCTGTATTAATACCCAATTTATAAACCTGAAGCTCTGCATTCAGAAGAGGAGGAAAACCCCATTGTGAGATGATTGGTTATCATTTTGACCGATTCACAGCTTTTGAATTACTATTCAGAGCATGTAGCTACAAGCAAGGTAGTTACACTAGAGAATTATAAAAAAACCCAAAATATTGCATCACATGAACCTCTTCTGTAACAGCCTTTTGGTTAGTTTTTAATTTTAGATTGAAAATATGTTCATTGCAGTGGTTTCCATTGAAGGAGAGCCTCTTTAATAGAAACTAAAGTACATTTTGGGAGAGTTTAAATACAATATGGATAAATTGTGTAAGAGCCATGAATGGGATATTCAGCCTATTCAAGCAAATTTCACTAAGATTTTAGATGACTTTGCAAAACCACATATTTTAATAATTCCTTCCAACTCTAATAGCACATAATGTTGTTGAATACTCTGAAATCTCCAGGACCTCAACTTCATAAAAACTGATTAGTATGTCCACTAATTAGCTCTTGCCCCAGAATCTTCATTTCTCAAAAGAAAAAATTATCCCAGAGATGTATCTCGTTGTAGTTAATTGCTGTGGCTGTTGATGCTTTTGAAGGCATTTTGATATTGCACTATGCGAATATGTAAAAAGAGTTTTGAATTTAAATATTCTTATTGAGAAAACTGGAGGGTCTTTTATGCGCTGGGATAACACAGATTTTGCTGACAGCGGTAGCAGAAGACAGAGAGAATAGGAAAAAAGAAAGGAAGAAGTAACAACAACTGAATGGGATAATAAAAAGAGAAGGCTACTTTTTCTTCCAGAATGACAGAGCCACGTGTATATATATATATTTTCACAGTTTTTTGAACTATAAAGCTGTAGAATTCACAATGAAGTGTATGTGAAAATGAAAAAAAAAAAAACCTTGATTTTTTTTTTTTTTTCCACTTTTTACTCTTGGCCTGAATTTCTGTAATTTTAATCTTGAAATCTCCATTTTTATTTTATCAGGACACCTTTTGATGTTTGTTTCTTGATTTGTCTGTTGCCAGAGAGAAATGGGGTGCAGTCTATACTTCGGTCTCAATCTCCTGTATAACATGCTAAAGAAATAATTCAGTACATTTTTGGACAATCCATTTGCATTTCTCTTGGTTAAGAAATAATTTACCTCCTTCCGTTCAGGTTTTTCTCTTTCTACATTCAATAGTTTTTCTCCATATGGAGATTTTGAGAATACCATTTAGAATACAGAACATTTCATAGAATGGTTTAGGTTAGAAGAGATGTTAAAGATCTCTAAAGACTTTTAAAGTATCTTTCTCACTGCAGTCTGCTTCAAAATGGATGTTACTTCAGTCCTTACTACATTTAGAATTTGCATCTTAAAAATTAAAATTAAATAAACATGACCATTATCTATTCAATCTTGAGTATTTTTCACGCTACCGAATTATACTGTGAGCATAATTCAAATTTTAAGGTGGTCATTAGTGGATAAAATCATTAGTGGATAAAATTACCTTTTCCTTTTTTGTGTGTGTGTATGTGACAGTACAAAACACTATGGAAATTTCTCAAATAAGCTGAATCTGCTGATCCGGAGTTACCTTTTTGGGTAGTTACTGGGAAAAGGCCCCAGGCTCCTTGACCTGTGATATACTTTCATCAGGACCCTGTTACCATTTACTGGTGGAGAGTTCTGTGAAGAGTCATTAGTTAATACTGAAAACTTATCCTGGGGTGAAAATTTCACCTTTCTTTATGTAGAGTGGAGCCTTATTTATGTATTATGTAGAGGCCAAATGATGTCACAGTCTACTGCGTGACATGACAGCGCCTGAAATATACTTCTCCTTAAAATGTGCCCTGGTCTTTCGTCAGGAGAGGGAAGCTTTGAAGAATAGTAGGTAGACTAGCCCTTTCAACAGGACAAAATCATAATTTTGTTGTAGGTTTATATGAAAGTAATTCCATTCAGTCACAGACAGTTGATTTACACATCCACACCAAGTCCTATTACTGTCTGGAGCCATGGTTCTTAATTGCTTGGATAGGAAGTGCCTTCCTTAGAGAGGTGTCTTGTCATCAGCAATGCTACAAACAGAAATGCATTTTTTAATTAGTAAAACTCAACAAAAGTAAAACCCTTAAATAAACAGAGGATGAAAATTTTCCCTGGAGACTTTATAAAAGCAGTATATTTTGATACACTGTGTGTCAAGCAGCTACTAAGCAAAACCTGATTTGATATTTTTCCAAGTATAGGTGTGTTGAAGAAAGCAAGCTAAGTAGAAAATGTTTTTGTGAAGCACTGACTCACTTGACTGTGTATGCAAAATGAAACAGTTTTTTAACTTGTTAGAAAATTTGATCATTATGTGTAGCTGGCAGCCTTGATTCCTGTCTCTTATGTCTTAACACTATTTTACCTGTCCTCACAGTTCCCAGTCTTAGTCTCTTCCCCAAGCCAATAGATTCCAGCTTTTTTTTCAGTCTTTCAGTTGTCTTAAGGCAGCTTCTACACTCTAGAACTGTTATGAATGGATGTGGGTTTAAATAAGTCCCTGCCTTTTGCCCAGGCCTCTGGCAGCAGGCAGTAGCTTTATGGAGGTGGCCAACACCCCAGGACCCACTCTCATTCACAAGTTCTTTAATAGTGGCTGATTCAGTCTATTATAGAATGAATTATTTATGTAATAGACACAAAGCTAACAGACATAAGACTTAAAACAGACTATTACTACACAGGAATAAGACAAAAGTATTGTCTTGATTTACAATTATTTACAATAATACAATTTATTACTGTAAAAAATCTACTAGTATTACACGCAGGTTTAAAGGTACCGTCAATTATACAGCTAGCGAAGAAATAATATAACTTAGGATCCAGTGTTCCTACCATCCAGTTCCTGATGGAGCACACATCGAAATCCTTTCCCTCAATTCCCAGGAAAGTAACCACGGAATCTGCCTCCAGACTCCAGGAAGAAGTCTTGCACGCTTTCAGTGCTTGTCTATAGAAGGCTTCTGCCTCTGTGATAATTGTGTGGACTTTTATAGACATAAGAACCGTGTCTTTTGGTCAAGAATATTTATTTTTCTTTTATCTCTTCCCATATTTATTCTCCGGACTAAGATGCTGATTTCTTAGCTGGGGGCCTGAGCCCTTTTGGCACCAGAGATGACCCCATGCTGGGCCTGTGACCCGCCTGGGTTATCTCTTGCATATTCACCAACCATCTGTGGTAGAGAGGAGGTAGACACAAGGTCCTGCCACAAGAATCCAAGGTGCAAACTTTTGCTTTAGTGCCAATAAGTTCTTTATTTGTGTCTTTCAGTCTTTATTTGTACCAGCTGTACCTAGTAGAGTAGTTGAAGAGATTAATTTGCTTTTACTACTTTCCTGTCAATAGTTCCGGCATTTTCCTTCCTTTGTAGTGAATGTACGTTCATCAATACTGCCTGGCTCTGGCTTTTCTCCTCAGCATATACACTGCCTAAGCTCCATTGATTTTTAGTGACCTAATAATCTGCTGCATCTCAAAACTGCAGTTGCAAGGACAGGTCAATTCATCCAGGTGGAAACATATGCAGTAGAAGTGGAACCACTGAGAAAATCAAGTACTAAAAATCTAACTTGTCTCAGCTGAGCAAGTAAAACCTGCAATTTTTCAGATTTATCATAAGGCCAAAGCTGTATGGGTTTTCAGACAAATAGCAAAAAAAAAAAATCTTTCTTACCCAAGGTTCATTTACAAAGACATTTTTAAATAATTAATAAAATGGAAGTGCTAGCCTCATTTAGAACAAGGAAATTGTTAACATTATAATAACAAGCGGTCTGAACCAATTTATCTTATAATTTTTATTACCAGAAATGACTGAACTATTCTGTCTGGAATCATCTGTTGAGAAAACAGTCTTGAATATTGAAAATACTATTTTATCATTTAACATTTTAACAGTCATAATTTTGAAATACAAAGACACATAAATTTTGTAATGAGAAAGTTGGAGGAACCGAAAGAATAAGCAATGGTTTCATTCTTACATAGTAGGAGGCGTAGTTAGAGAGTGAATAATGTGAACTATTTTCTGAGGCTGTAATCCTGCAAAAGGAGTGTTCAAAATGAAAAAGCTATTCTGAACTTAAATTTTCCTTTACTAAAAAATGTTTCTTTAAAATTTTATGTCTCTAAGTTTAAAAGCTCTAAATGTCTAGAGCCACATTCTTTATCTTTTACAGTGGGACAGGCAGTTTCTAAAGGAAGGAAATCTATAATATAAATAACAGTGCTGGAATAAACCCTAAATGTTTCCTGTAAAGTGACTTTCTAAAGCTGCTCAACTAATTTCTAAGACTCAGAATCAGTCTTTATGTATTAATAGAAACATTCTTGGAAAATTTGTGTTCACACAAATAATTCTTCTCCTCTCTTTAGGAACACTAATGCAATAGCAGGTGAGGAACACTTTGTCCCCTCACTTTCTCACCTTGAAGGGGCTACAAGCTCATGGTTGGAATTCTGTGAATTAATCCATACATTTCCCAGGAGTACTTAATTTTTTCCATTTTTTCCTTCTCAAGGTCAGAGGATTTTTATTTTCACTTACTATACTTTAAATAAAATCTTCAGGGTCTTTGGGGTCTTTCAGCCCCCACACCCAAACAGAATATGATAAAGTGTACAGAGATTAAAATTCCCATCACTTTATGTAGATATAATTCATTTACATGCAACAGAAAGCAAAGAAAAACCAAAAAAAAGATAGTCTAGAGGACAACATAGGGATCCAGAGCAATTTTTTCTTTCTACCATCCATAAGAACAACCAGGATTATGTTGCATGCAAAAGTGGCTGACCATTCATCAAAACAGTCTGAGATGACTGCCTGGCTAATTCCTAACTACCATGTGATGCATGTTCATTAAACATCTAAATTTCTCATGTCTTTCTCACTGGTGTTGGTCAGCACTCTCCAAAGTACAGCAAACTTGAGAGTTCACTGGCTCTGAGAGGGATCTCTCTCAGAAGGAGGTTGCTGACCACATCCTGCTGAGCTCCAGAAGACCTCAAGCGGTTTCAGTTTAGGACCACTGCTTATAGAGTCACAAGAGAACTGGCTTTAGTCATAGTAACTTTCCATTTTGGCTACAATTTGGGTCAATAACTTTGTTTAGAAGTTGGATAACAAAACTGTTGTCCCACTCAGGTTGTTATTTCACTAGTTTAGGCAAGAAAAATGAGTTTCCAAGACTGTTCGTTAAAAAAACAGGAACTTGTTAGCCAACATAAGTTCCTGGGAACAGACAGTATTTGTGGTGAGCTCAAGGCTGAGACTCACAAGTATTTCTGAGATGATTGTGCAGCCTGAGGAGGAGGGAGGGATGCACCACCACAATAAGATTTCGTTGAAGTTTTTATTCAGTAAATTACATTGTAAATATTTTGCTCTAACTGCACCTGATCAAGTTCGTGTTGCGTACTCATTAAATACTTTATTAAGAATAGGTTTTGATTCAAGAATGAAACTGTATGCATATTTAGGCAGCTTTTTTTCCTAAGCATAGCCTTCCTAGCATTTTATGGCCAAAACAATTTGACTTCAGCTTGTCATTATTGTTTTTAATTCTCTTAAAAAATGTGGTTAGAAACAACCATCACAACTTATATCAGATGTCTGTATTAATAACACTATATATCTGTGCTATCCATGTGGTATATGCAACACCTTAAAATTTGATTGTTTCCTCACTGGTTTAGGAATTTCAAAGAGATTTCATATAAACTCATAAATAAGAACACTCACAGGTTGTGTTGTTTGGTTGCCTACCAATATGATTTATAAAGATCAGAGGTTTCCATTGTTGTTTGTGTTATGTGGATTATTTCGTTGTGGATTATTCTTCATGTTGTAGGATCTGCATACTTAAATTTGGGGTTTATTATGGGATGAATGATCTTTATAATAATCTTTGAAACAGTACTTTGGTTTTTAATACAAAGAGTGTGCCATAAGCATTAGGTCAGTAGTTGTCCACTTCTAAGTGTTTTGTATTCTGTTTACAGCTAGTTATATGCAGGATGAGCAAGGGTGGATTGTTATCTTTTGGAGAGAAAACAGGACTGACAGAAGTAGTAGACGTGAAATGTAACAGTGTTTATAGGTGTTTTTTGTCAAGTCAGAAACCACTGTCGCCTCCAAGGAGTGTTTTTAATGCTTGTAGACATTCTAAAGTGTTACAATTTTAAAATTCTATACTTATGTATTTTTCTTCTAGTCTTTTTCTGTTTTCCTTATGTCAGAAAAAACATTTTTCCTTTTTTTTTTAAATTTAATTTTTTTTTTAATTGAGAACACAATTTGGAATACCTGTCAAGAAACTCTTTTGATTTCTATTTTTATTAGAGTCTTTTGGGTTCTTTTATACTTCTTTGAGAGATATTACAACAGATCTTAAATTAGTCTAGGCACCATTTTGTCATAGGTCATGAGTCCAAGATTTTTCAATGCACTTCCGTATAATATTTATGTTAGCATGAGAGAAAACAGTGAAAATGCTGATCGTTAGGAAAAATTATACTTAGTAGTTGTTCCTCAGAAAAAGTGTTGTTGGGGGTCGTTAGTTAAACACTTGTCATCCATGAGACAGTATTCTGTGTCTGATCTAGAGAAAGAAGGATTTTCAGATGAAGAATTTTCAAACAAATACAGACAACATAGATCATCACAGATCTCTACAAACATGATATCCCTAGCCTCACAAAACTGTTAAAGTTGTTTTTTTTTACACTGTAGCAGACATGGCTATATCCCATGAAATATTGTTATGGAAAGAAAAAAAAATTACCTGTGAAAAGCAATGATTAAGTTATCCCTTTCCACAGTGGACAAAACTGTATCCTGCTGCAGAAATGTGGTGTGGGTGGGTTCCATTTCTTACCGCATTGTATACTGTTTGAAATCTAGAACTACACACAGTTCAAAAATTAGTTTGTGCAGAAGGGATGTGTGCTGACCATTTCCTGTGCTTCATTTTTTATGTTTCTGTAAGATGGTACTTCCTTTTAACAAATAAACCCCAAACTATAAAGTTAATCAGATTTCCAAGCCTGCTTTTTCTGATGAGGATTCAGTTGCGTTTCTCACGCAGGTTGTGATAGAGTCATGATTATTACCTAGCCTAAAACATATTTAGGGATCTGCATAAATTGCATGTGATTATTAAATCTGTACAGTTCAGAATGAAGCTGGTGTTATGAAGACTGAAAATGTCATTTTTAGTGCTTACATTGCATGCATTACACTTCCTGAGGTCAGCTCAGTTGTTTGAGTTCTAACCCCTTATGGGCCATTCGTGTAAGAGTTGGCCTTGATGATCCTGTGGGTCCCTTCCAACTCAGAGCCTTCTGTGTTCCTGCTTGTGGCTCTAGTGATTAACTTTCAGTTCTAAACTGCAATGAAAGGCTTTATTAGCTGCTGTGGGTGTTTTATTGGCACAAGTATGTCTGTATAAAAAAATTTTGCCAGCTATAAAAACATGAAGTACCTTGGTATAATTTTTTTTATGAAAGCATAAGCATATTTTTATGTATCGTTTGTTTTTAAAGTAAATTCCTAGCAAAGCAGTTAAACTTGTTCAGAACTTTTTGAAAAACTTATGGGATGGTATCTTCTGTAGCAAATGCATGTCTTGCTTCTATGTCCTTGTTTTTTACTGTTATACTAATAAATAAATACTTGATGGTTTCTCTTGACTTTAAGTAGTAGACCAGAAAAGGGATTTCTGTTCTCATAAGAGACACTCGGCTTCAAAAAATATAATTACAAGGTTGGCCTTTGCAGAAAAGAGAAATCAACAGTAATGCACTTTTGCTTGGTTTTAAAAAGTTATGATTTCGCATGAGTCTTTGAGCTTTTTCAACTTCCTAGAATGGTTTTCACAAAATGTGTGTCTGTGAATTGCTCGAGCCTAGCATTGCATGTATCGTAAAGGTTTGTTGTTTTGGGTTTTTTAAATGTCACGTTTTTCATATATTCTTTGCAAAGTCAGCAAGTAACTTGCTACTTTTTTGAGTATACCATTTTATGAGCTGCTGTGGTAAATAAATATTTCTCATTATTCTCATTATTCAGACCACTTGCTAGGGATTTTGAATACCAGTGTAAAGTAACTAACTGAATATGAGATTTTTTTAACTGATCTTGGTCAGTTAACTGATTTTGTAGTACAAAGCACTTCTATGTATTAACCATCTGATTTTTTTTTTTTTTAAATACAATGGTGTTCCTTTTATTGCTTTGTAGAACTGTCTGAGCAGATGCCATTTTCATTGCTCTTAAAATTTTGGTCTTGATCAGTTTTTAGAAAGTGTTGAAGAAAAAACATTTAGCACTATGCGGATGGGGGCTGGAATGGATCTTGAAAACTACCAAACTGCTTTAGAAGAAGTACTCACATGGCTTCTCTCTGCTGAAGATGCATTACAAGCACAAGGAGATATATCCAATGACGTAGAAGTTGTTAAAGAACAGTTTCACACCCATGAGGTATATGTTTACACTGATCTTTTGAAATGTATTTATTTTATTCTATTTTCTTTGCTTGTTTTTTGGGGTTTTGTTTTGATTTTTATTAATTTTGATTCGGAGAATGTAAACTGGAGACTCTGCTCTACAGTCATAGAATTGCTTGGGTTGGAAAAGACCCTTAAGACCCTCAAGTCCAACCATTAGCCTAATACTGCCAAGTCCACCACTAAACCATGTTCTTAAGTGCTGCATCTACACATCCAAGGGCTGTGACTCAACCACTTCTCTGGGAAGCCCATTCCAGTGTTTGACAACATGCAGTGGACATGGTTTTTTCCTAAAATCCAATCTAAACCTTCCCTGGTGCAACTTGAGGCCATTTCCTCTTATCTTATTATTTGTTACTCTCTCTACGTCATTGCAACCTTCTTTCAGGTAGTTGTAGAGATCAATAAGGTCACCCCTCAGCCTCTTCTTCTCCAACTAAATATTTTTTTGCTCTTTGAAGAAAGTGAGAGTGTTTGTTTTTTGGTTTATTTCTGGTTTATGTTACGAGGTTTTGGGAGGGTTTGAAAAAATTAAAAGCAAGGTTGAAAATTTTGTTTGCAAAACGGTGCAATTCTGTTCTTTCCTTTCAAAGAATGCAACTTAAAACTGGATTTTTTTTCTTTATTTTGTTGTCAGGGTTTTATGATGGAGTTAACAGCTCACCAAGGACGTGTTGGTAATGTTTTGCAAGTTGGAAGTCAACTTCTGTCAACTGGAAAACTTTCAGATGAGGAAGAGAATGAAATCCAAGAACAAATGAATCTACTTAATTCTCGTTGGGAAAGTCTCAGGGTAGCAAGTATGGAAAAACAAAGCAAGTAAGTAATATGTCAGGTGAAATAATGTATACTGATTTCCACTGAAACCATCCTGAACTTGGCTAACAGTATTTTCTTTCACTTCACTGTGAACAAAACTCCATCTCGTATCTGTTTTAACCTGAAATTTGTTGTGATTTTGAGCCTTGCATGTTGTTTGGCACCTGGAAGCCACATAAAGCAGCAGCTGTCAGCAACTTGAACACAGACACTTTAACCAAAGTTTATTTAACCTACCTCACCTTGTTCCAGTTGTTTCAACATATATTGTATCACATGATATTAAGCTACATAGGAGAGAATCTTTGCAAAGATAAAGAAGGAAAAATGAAACAAATATTTTAAGGCCTGTAAAACTCAATCCCATAGAAAGAATAAATGAGACCTT
This sequence comes from Gymnorhina tibicen, assembly GCA_013399875.1. NCBI lineage: Eukaryota > Metazoa > Chordata > Aves > Passeriformes > Artamidae > Gymnorhina > Gymnorhina tibicen. Next base: position 1,195,758 of record VXAZ01007176.1, on the reverse strand, counting down.
AGCTTTCCTTGGTATAATGTCAGATAAAACTGCCATGGTTTTATCTGAGTACAAGTTACACTATTTAAAAATGAGCAAGTCCTTCAGCTTAAAGTTGAAATACGAGTAAAAGTAAAAAATAATCTATTAAAAAGTCACATCAGTCTTCAGAGGATTTTTAATATTATTATGTCTGATTTTGAAATTTTGATTTACATAGTACCATCTGGGATAAGAAATTCCATAAATGTAAGAGCTTGAGATTGTGCCACAGGGGAGTAATTAGGTTTACAGGACAGAGAGATACAGTATATCTTTTCTTACTTTCTTCATAAATATGTATTGAATGTATTCAGCTATTCATCTTGCTCCTCTTTGAGCTTTTTCCAGTTCTACCTTACCTTTTAGAGTTGAGGGGTTTGCCCATTGCATTAAAAAGCAAACCATGATTTTCAACAATTGAGTGACGTAACTCTCTTTCTTGCAATGTGTTCTTAGCGGTTCCAAACACTCATTTTCTTTTCAGCTTGCTACTGAGTATTGAGATTGTTTTCTTTATTCTGTCTTCCTTTGACTATAAAATTGTTGATGGGTTTCAGATGTTTCAACTTAACTTATTCCAGTTTTAGTATTTTCTTGGACAGAAATATCCATGATGCATTAGTGTGGGGAGTATTTATTTGCCATATTTATTTTCATTTAAATCAACACATGCAAGTAGCCATGTCTCCGAGCGGTACTTTGTCTACTTAAAATGTCTTTTAACACCAGTTTTTAAACCCATCCCCCAGATGCAGCTATAGGTCATTCCTTGGGGAATGTAATGGCCTAATACCTTCTAAAGCAGGTCATATTTGGATAATATGAACTCAGTAGAAGACGTAAAATGATAGGGGCTTCACAGAGGATGTTGTGCTACTATTTAATTTCCGATACAAAAATAATCTGTGATAAATTCAATGAGACTTGGCATAGGGCAAGAGAAAATTTCTCAGGAGTGACATACTTAGATATGGTTAATTCTGGCCTTTTGGTCAAACCCTTGTGTTTCAAGAAACCAGCCAGAGGATTATAAAAAGCTTTCATATCACAATATAATATATTTCTGGGTTATTATACATAATTTAAACTCTCAGGATCCATCTTCTTCTTCAGTTTAAAGCGCAATCTTCTGAGCACATTTCTGTGGATTTGTCCCTAAGGCAACAGTGACACGTTTAGCCAAAAAGAGATGGTTTTTGTGAAGATGACAAGAGCAAGGCTGACCTCTGTAATGGTAATAGGAAGTGTGAAAAAAGTACCACACTTTACGGCACAGGGAAAACAAAAACAAGCAATAAACAAGGACAGGAGGAAGATATACTGATAAAGATGATATAAAAGTGAAAGTGTCTTAGAAAAAGTGATTTAGGATATCAGAATGTCAGAAGAGGTTTGGAACATAACAATGCCTTTGTGCAAAAACAGCCCAGATTGGATTTCTCATTATTTAATATGTATTGAAAGTATTTGACTCTTCTAATAAGCAGTGAACTAGCATGTTGAAAGAAAACAATCTGTCTTCTTCCTGGCCTTTCCCAAACAGGATTCTGTATATTAAAGCATCTCAGAGTGATAAATATACCACTGTAGAGAAAACCAATGCAATTTACCACTTTATATAGAATTCTACAACTTTTAAAACACATTCACTTCAATGAAAAAGATGTTTTTAAATTTGAAACTCATGAGAGTCATACTGTAAACAAAGGTTTTGATAATCTCCTGAGATATATGAATAAGTACTAAAACCTCATATCACATATCTATAAAAGTGTTTTGAAAACCAGGAAGTACCTGGAGAATGGTAAGAAAGAAGACGCATTCTTTTGCTTAGGAATAAACTGTGATTATATTCTGTGATTATTTAATTTTCTAATTTGTTCCTTACTTCAAAATAATATCAGTATTATATATAGTAAGTATTTAATCATATTTTCATTTTCTTAAATTCAGTTTACTTTAACAGGTTTTCTGTACAGTTTATTTAATTTATTGCTAAGAGGATATCTCCAGGATGAAACCTTGTACTTTATAATAGTCTAGTTTAAAACATCAAGTAAGAAATAAAATACACACTTGAAAGTGAGGGACTGAGATCTGAGATCTCTAATCCCCTTTGAACCACGGGCTTTATTAAAACAGGGTATCATCTTTCTGTCCTCTATCTGTCATTAATAGAGAGACTAGGATGGAAACAATGCTATATGGGTTCTCTGGTGGTTTTAATAAATCTTTAATATATGATTTCCAGTTAAAAAAAAAAAAAAGAAAAAACCGAACCTGAAATAATAGTGCATCAGGAAGATCCATGACATTCTCTTCTTAGCAAAAAACAAAAGCCTTTCACAGAGCTCCAAGTATATCATCTGATACCATCTCAGTGCCATTTGCGACCACTGAGGTACCATTCAAGAAACAGCTGTGACTAAATCCTTATTTCAAATCAAACTTTTAAAAATTTTAAATTTGTTTCCAATACTTTTTTTCCATAAATTTGATTCACCTTGGTGTCTGTCTGCAGCCTCTCCCCTTTTCTGTATCCACTGCTCTACATTTGAAGATTTGCTCCATGTCTGTGTCCTCCTGAGGATTCCTTTGACCAGTTCTTGCACTTGGTTTCACAGATTGCCTTTCACATTTTCTCACCTTTATCATTCCTGCTTCAAGAGACTCTGGTTTGCCTTCTTTTCCTATGATCACTACTAAAACTTGATTATTTCTGTTTCAAAAGTCCTCAGACAACTTTTTTCCTTCTATCCAGATGCAAGTGGTAATCATGGAATAAATTATTATTTTTGTTGATAGCACTAAGGGAAAAAAAAGTACAAAGTTTTTTTTTTTTTTAACAGCTAAGGTTTTATTATTGAAATACCCAAGTCATAGGAGTTTTTGAATAATTCCATTTGTACTTCTGCTTGAAAGTATCTTGTACATTCTTGTTACTTTTGGGATATTTGAAGTCTGTGTTTGTGGTTAAACTTCTCTTTGATTAAAAGAAAAAAGGATCCTTATTTAAAAAAGGTTTATGAATGCAAAATTTATTATTTGCATAAACATGGTAAAGTTTATTTTGAGAAGGTCTTTTATGTGATGTCCCATTCTTTTTAAAGCAAAGGCCATTTCAGGGAGAGAAGACAATATCAGAGTGGTGGAGGTTCAGTTTTCTTTAGTGGTGAAGTGCCTTGAGGGAATCAGTTCCCAGCCTGCATCATTCAAGGGTCCTTCCTTCCCAAGGCAGGACTTTGTATTTGTCATGGTTGAATGTTGTAAGGTTCCTCTTGGCCTGTCCCCTATCTAAGAATGAAGTGTGAGTTAGCTGGGATAAATACAAAGTGTCTCTGGAAACTTAGCAATTCCTTGGCACAATATGAGTTAATGCTGTGTATACAGTATTTAACTATTATAAATAGCAAAGAGTAATTAGATAAATATTTTATCAGAGACTAAAAATTTGAATAACTTTGAGAAGATTCAAAGCTGGAAGTGATTTTTTTTTCTAAAAAGCTAGGAAATAAATTACAGCCAACAATACAAGTGCTGAAGTTTCAGACATATATCTTAAAATACAAACAGGTTACAAGTGAGATACAGGATTTCACGTATTACAGCTACATGATGATTACACTTATTAAGTAGTGGTCATTTAGAAGAATACAAGTGTGTACCAAAAATTACCTACATGTACAATGTAATCTTCTGTGGTGGTTAGATTGAAAATTTTTAGGTATGTCTGGGAAAATACAGAATGATGCTTACTTTGGACATATTTAGACCTGGATTTTCGCATTTATATATTTCTGGGTTTGTTCAAACTCATGAAAAAAATGTGGATTTTCACAGGAAAATCCACAATTGCTTGGAAAAGCTCATAAGTACTTGCCTTGAGCATTGTGAAAATGTGACAGAAACTTAATGTTTAGGTTTGTGCAAACATTTCTTAAGTTGCCTTATGGGTTATGGACAAGACTAAGGCTCTTCTCTGGAGCATCGTACTCACACTGCACTTCTGCCAGTCTGCACTTCCGCAGTTCTGTGGGAGAAGATGTATTTATATGTTGTTTAAAATAACATTGTGGGGAGAAATGTCAGTGTGAAGTTGAGTAATTCCAGGTGCTGTTGGTCACAGAGCTGAAAATCACAATAGCTTTCTAATTTGGGCTACATTTTCAAGAAGCCAACTGAGAAACACGTGAATTAAAGTACGACTCTGCCATCTTTCTTAGGCTGTAGTTTTCTCAAGTCTGAAAGTTCAGCTCAAGTTGAGTTCTGAAAGCAGTTAATTGACTTTTTGCTGCAAGAGTTGTGCTTGAGAACTAAGTAACCCACTACAGCGTACAATGGTTTCAACAAGCTCAGTGTGATTGAGGAACAGTGACTTTGGTCTGTCAAATCTAAATTAAAAATCGTATGCTATGTGAAAGATGGATAATACAACAATGTTGTTTTAACTTCATTGCTCAGAAATAGTTAACACATTACTTTAAGAATGCTGTTGATAAGATGAAGATTTTGTTTAGGAAAGTCTAGAGAATTTCTAAAGAAGCAAGTGTAAGTAGAAATATGTAATGGATTTCTAGCCAGATTATTTTGGGTCTATCTATATAATTTGATTAGGAAAAACTGAAGTATTTCCTGGTTAATTTTCAGAGTATTCTTCATTGAATAACTGAAAATGTAATAATTTCTTCTGTTTAATATCCTAAATTAGAGGAAGCCTGGTAAGGTCAGCTGTTTGACCAGTTTTCAAAATACTTGTAGTGGATAACACAAGCCTTAAAAAAAAGAGATAGTAGAAATTTTGAACTCCAGCTCTAATAGAAATGCAACTGGAGGACAAAGCTTTTTTTTTTTCATAACAGTTTGTCTAAATCAAAACTATTTCAAAAAATTTTCAGTTACATTCTCCATAGAATCACAGATTTTGCTAGGTTGGAAGGGAGCCATTGGGATCATCAAGTCTAACTCCCGGCCCTGCACAGGACACCCCAACAGTCACACCCTGTGCCTGAGAGCATTGTCCAAACACTCCTTGAGCTCTGTCCTTGGTGCTGTAACCACTGCCCTGGGGAGCCTGTTCCCCTTGGAAAAATACCTATTTCTATTCTGCCTTCAAGTGTAACCTTGTGAAAATTTGTTAGTATATGGGGCAGATGTTTCTGCCTGTTGTTTTCTTCACTTATAAATTCTAATTATTTTTTTCTTTGTTTACAGTTTACATAAAATACTGATGGATCTGCAGAATCAGCAGCTAGCCCAGCTAGCTGATTGGCTGACAAAAACGGAGGCAAGGACAAAGAAAATTGATTTGGAGCCCTTAGGTCCAGATCTAGAGGACCTAAAGCGTCAAATAGAAGAACATAAGGTATGCTGTGGTGTGCTTCCAAAGGCATAAAATCCAAATTGGGTGTTTGACATTTTAAAAGCTCTACTCCTGCCATTAGAGCATAGAAAAGTAATATGAAATCTTGGTTTAATATTTATTGTTCTGTACAGTTAACAAGCTTTTGTAGACTTATTTTATCACAACTGTGAGTTTTATTCTGATATAAAAAAGAATTGCTTTCTTTTTATATATAAGCAATATACTAGAATATGCGAAGCAACTGTAACATCTTTTCGTTACATTACAGTAAATATACATCAGGTTTTTTTAATACCTATGTATTCTTTTCTCATCTTCCTTTTTGCCCTTACATGTTGTAGCAGCAATGATGTAGCAATATGCAAAGACCAGATAATTTTGTTAGGACTCCAGAGATTCTGACTGTATATTTGCAGTGAATATATATTATGCACTCTAAAATGCACTACTTTCTAACTGTAGAAAATACTTTTTGGTAACGTATTTAAATAAAAAAATAACAAACTCATGAATAGAATGTAAGATGGAATTTAGACAATTTTTTTCCATGTTACATGACGGTAATTTTTTAATTGGAAGAATTAAGAACTGAAAAGAGAGAGAGGATTGCTTCTGTGTAATAGATTCATTCTATTTACTGGGTTAGATTGTCTTGCTTCATATTAATTCACATTTTAAAAAAAATTATATATATGTCTATAGCACATGGTGATGAAGATAAGGAAACACAGAGAAGTATAGAAAACAGAGATGATTTGTGAGGTGGTGGAGATTTAATGTGATGACCTGTTAATGTTTCTACATCAGTGGCTCAAAGCAGTTCTGTTCCATGGTATCTTGAGAGATTTTAACACCTGATGCTTCACCATCTGTGTCAGTGTTAATCCCGGTTTTAGAGGTCAGATCATCCTGAAAAACAATTCAAACTGAAATCAGCTTTTACAGTTCTTTTAAAAAGAGGTCAGAAGTTGGAAAAGACTTCATGATCCACTTGTGTGTTAAAGATGATTTCTTTGCATTCTGATTAAGGAGTGCTACTGAAGAAGAATACAAATTCTACAGCTCCTGCTGCTGTTTGTGCTGTCTGTGCTTGCCCTGTGAGGAGACAATGTATTTCAGTATGTGGGTTTGCTAGCTAAGGACATTTTCTGACATTAAATTTTCTTTTTAAAAAGACAGCAGGAAATTATGAAATGGTAATTAGAGAAAGAAACATGAAAGGTTTTGAATACATCAGTACTGAGACTTGAATAACTTTACTCCTATTTCATGCATTTTATGCTTGAATACTAATATAAAATGTAATCCTTTTATTTATGCAATCTCTTTATACTGCTTCTTTCTAATACTCAGAAAAATGGGCATTTACCTTGTATTTGAAGATTCTGAGTGAACACACGCAGAAATTTCTCTTTCACAGACTAGTTCTTCATTCTTGGTGTGTTGAGTTAGTGAATATTATTTATTTATGTGTATTACTTTTCGAATCTGTTTCATGTGCAAGAGGCAATTTAGCTAGAAATGATGGAAATAAAATGTTTTGGGTTTCATTTTAATTACATTTGTATTCATTTATCATTTACCTTATTCAGAAGTCAAAGAACAGGGTTTTCCACTCTTTGAATTATTGAGAGAAAGTCTCCTGTAATTTTATTGTATATTATATACAGCAAAGCTACCTCCTATAGCAAGGAGGTAAAACATTGTTAAAACAATGGAATTTTAGTAGCACAGTTATAGCTTCCTTATTAAACAAGTAAACAGAAAAGCAAAACCCTACATGCTTCATCTTTTCATTTAGTCTCACATGACTCTGGTTGTATCAGAAAACAATGTTTTGTAAATTCATATGAGGAACCAAAAGTTAGAAGATATAAAAGGCAATCATCATTTCAAATGAAACAGACTTCAGCAAACATGATAGGTTTGGGTTGTCATCATCCTGTCTCTGTCTCCCCTTTATCTTTATAATTTTGCCTTCCTCTCTGTTCCTGTTCATTAGTAGGTACTTTTCACTCTATTTATTTCATGTTATGTACCCCTCTTTGACTTATGATTTCCGTAAATCTGATTTCATTATTCCATCTATTTAAAATGATGTTGCAAAACTATTGGTCTTGAGTTCTTGTGACTGACACTTCTGTTTCTCTGTTATGTCATATAAAAAAACAATAAAAAAAACAAACAAAAAGAAACCCCACTAATGTGTACTGGGAATGGCACCCAACACTCAGACCAGAGAAAGCACACACCATTCTTTCCAGCATGTTGCTTAGTTCTGAAATATATGAGGTTAATATCTTGATAGTACTGAAAATTTTCTGAGTGGACTGAAGTAGTGATGAACTCTAGAAAATTTTATGTCATTAGAAAGGTACAGAGTGCTGGTAAGAAATCTGGCATACCCAATATATTTTGGAATAATAGTTAAACATTTCAGTAAAGTATTGTTTTTTGCAGTAGTCTTTTAAGTATTTTGTCTCCTGTTACAATTATCCCTTCCTTATAAATTTGTAAAGGAAGAAAGCTACTTTTCAGTCAAAATCTAAGGACTATTGAGCTGTCTAAGTAGAATATCATATTGGAAATGCTATAATTAACTAAAAAATTGTGCTTTTAATTTTACTGGTTTTCTTATTCCAAATTATTATTGTATCATACATAGTGGATTTTTATAGTTTCATTAACTTTCTAAAAACATCTAAGCCTTTTTAGTGCTAGGATTTTTAGCACTTCAAATTAATTTAAAAGGTAAAATGGGACACTTCTTCCCTGTCCAAATATCAGGATGGATTTGTCTTTGGGTACGTGGATGACATTGGTAGGCATTTTTATTCACTTTGAACTAGATTATGTTGGAGTTGTGTAAGTTGTTATCTGATGGATAGGAATTAAAGGAATTGTGGAGTTTTATGAGTTTCTGTTGTTGCTATCTTTATCCATCAACATCTATATCCATCTCATATTTTAAGTCCCTGAAAATTTGCTATTTCTCTAATAAGCTCAGGACAACTTGTTAGAAATTTCCATTTATATGATTTGAACAGAGTGTGCTCTTGACTTGAAACTGTCCATCATAAATTCCTGTTCCAACAAGATCCTGTAAACAAACAATTTTCACCAATGAATTTCATGGTAAAAATAGACACATGGGTTATAAAGAACATTCTTTTACCTCAAAGTAAATTGAATCTGCCTGAGGCTTAGATAATGACTCAACTTTCTGGTTCATCTGTTCCATGACTTCTCAAGTCTTTCACAATGTGTATGAGACTCCCACTTCCAAAGTGCCATCCACTCCTGCACTTGCAGAGCACTGCTAACTCTGGTTTTATTCTGCGATGCCATCTGTCAGATTCCAGCTAATTGGAAATAAAAGTCACCTTGTCCATGGCTGTAGACTTAGAGAGCAATGAATTTGTTTTGTATGGCTTAAAGAGGGGGTTAAACGTGGGGGAAGTGAGCTGTGTTATACACTCTGATCCATGAGTGCTCTGCCTCCTTTTCCCTATCAAGTGCTGGGTCATAAAATGTTGAAAAGTCTAAATTCCAGTGATGGCTCTAGCAATTCAGTGTACTTCACAGTCCTTGAGAATTGTTTTATAGTCTAGCTCTCTGAAGCAAATTGTACTCACAGGCATGAAAGTCAGAAAAAGAAAGATTCTTATATTGTCTCAATATGCCCATGAAAGAAATTAACTCTGAAATGTGCGGTAAGATATTTATTCCCTAAAAACAAAGTAGTCTGTAAATTCCTTTCCTATTGCTTATAACCGTATTATCTTTTGGTTTTTAAATTTTCAAATAAAAGTAAGATGTCTTATGAAAAAGAGGTTTAGAATGCATGACATCTTCAGCAATGACATCTTCATAACTGAGTGAATTACTCTACTTGAAAAAGCAGCAGAAAGCCATGTCATGATGAAATTCAACGTAGTTGGTAATCCAGTCCAAGTTTTTCTTGTGACAAGGCCATGTTATTTTTCTGACTGTAACTATCCCAGTATGTGTATTAATCCCTAGAACACACTCTGTTGAAGTATTGAGGACATAATCCAGGACTTTGGTTTCCCCCATTCTTTTGTTGGTTTGAAGCAAGTTAGAGACACCTAAAAAGTGTGTCAGGCAAGATGGAGTCTTAGATACCTTGGGTTTGGTTTTTTTTCAGGGCAGTGGTATGAGGTCTTCTCTGTGGTTTTAATTTTCAGTACCAACACCACTTTAACTCCTTCCATTTTTGTTGTTTGTCCTCTTGCTGCGCCTCAGCAAAGGAAGGAGAAAATAGATCTGGCTTCTCAGTTCCCTGGTGCCAGAGCTGGGCTGGTTTTGATTTTATCAAACTATAGTGAAGGAAGGATTCCATCTTTTATGACAACTGAGAAGAAAAAAAAAAAAGACATGAAAGTTTTCCCTCAGACAGGCAGAAATCATGAAATGCCTTTGTTTCTTGTTTAGTTTCCCGGTTTCTGCAGTGAGTGAAACTAGGGTGCTACATGAGTCTCCTATAGGTGGATCACCTGAATAGTTTTCTCCTATGGAAGTAATATAGTAGGGGTGCCAAGCTGAAGTTAGCATGTGGTTGTTTGAAGAGAACCATGTGATTTTTAATATTCTTACTGTTTTGAAAAAATTAAATATTTTCATATAATAATATGAAGTACAGAATTGAATTCAGTAGCTATTTAAAATCTGCAGGCTATTGGTATGTATACATATTATTTGAATATCCGTAGATCAGCTACATAAACTCACTAAATCATTTCTCACGCCAAGTTTTCAGTCTGGAATATTGTAATAAGAGTTAGGACTTGTGAGTGAGTAACTTTAAGCTCTGAAATTCTCAGCGTTGGTTAGTTATACAAGTTGATCAGTCAGTTGTACACTTTTTTTGATTTGGTTCTTTGTTGGTTTTTTTTTGCTTTGGAACACATTCTCTAACACGTATGCTTTAATTACAGGCATTTCAAGAAGATCTGGAGCAGGAACAAGTCAAGGTGAATTCCCTAACCCATATGGTAGTGGTGGTGGATGAAAACAGCGGAGAAAGAGCTACTGCTGCGCTGGAAGAGCAGCTTCAGGTAATGACTAAATGGCAATGCCGGTCCCAAAAATTTGAAACAGGAAATTTTTAAAATAAGCAAAACCAGATAGTGAATGTGTACAGGATCATAATTTGTAGACAAATAATTGTTATCAAGAAATATTAAGATTATGCTGTATTTTTCAAGAGCACTTTTGGGGGGGAAAGTCATCATTTATTTCCCGTTATTTTTTCATGGCCATGTTTCTTAGGAAACAAAGGGAATTATCACTCAATCACCCTAAATACAGTTACTTTAAAAGAATGACACATTGGAGATATATTTGTGATAGAGCTAGCAGCCAAGATATTCTAAAAGTTTGTCAAATATTAACTTCTTCATAATAAAAGTTCACTATTACACTTACATCTTAAAAAAAGTTGCTATTGCTGTATTATTTATATTCTAATGCTCTTACTGTAACTTCTGAATGAAATTGGATAAATGAAAATGGATAATTAATGTTGAGATACATTGAAGGAGGGTTCTCTCGTGTCGGTAGTCCGATATTCAGGGACACAGCTCAAGAAGAATTGCATTACAACCAAGATTCCTTCTATTTTTCTCTTTCAGAAAAAAGAAAGTGTTTTTCTTTCATTTTGCTTCATTACCCAAGAAAATAAGAGTTTGTGGGTTTTAAGTCATTAAAACCCAAGGTTTGTCTAGAGAAGCTATCAATACATTCAGCCAGAAGGCATAGCTGTAGCACAGGCAGATACCTGTGTGCTGTCTTGAATGTAGCTGATTTGGGTACCAATACCAGTAAATCAGTAATTGGTTTGGAATGTAGAGTAGGTTTGGCTAAGATTCTGAGCACTGCCACTTCAAATATAAGTCTCCGTTTTCTCTACCACAAGTATTTAGTCACTCAAGGAGCACAACCCAGCCAAGATAACAATACAGCCTCTACTGATCCATAATTATTAAATTCCTTTTGACTTCATCTTAAATGTCAGAACTGTGGTGTACTTGCTCAAAATAGTCTTCACCTTCCAGAATTTCTTGCCAGCCAGCTCCGTGGAACTGTTCAGTGGAATAAACCAGATCCCTAGCAAGGACATGGCTCCAGAAGCTAAACTAAACGTGTAAAATATCTTAAATGGAAGAAGAGAGAAAATAATAACACTATTTGATATGTACAGCGCTTCATGAATTAGAAGATGTAGAAGTGAGAATTTTTAATAGTGTGAAAAACAAATGAAAGGCTGGTGGATTATTAGACATTTAATCTAATTTCATGTCTTCAGAAAGTAGAATTAAGGGAACATTGGGTGACACAGCTTCCTCCCTTATTATTATAATGGTTGGAAAAGTACCATTAGTATCCTATGCAACAGGCTGACCCATATTGGAATAAAACCTGAAACAGAACTCAGACATTACTGCAATACCTTAAAGAAACATAATAAATAATGAATGTAGATGAAACACCGTGGAAACACACCATTTGTAATTGTACTAATGGAGAAAGTACCTGTTATTTGGATAAATTGCCCAATTACTACCATCTTGGAAGAAGTATATTCCTTGAAAAATGCTAGTAAGACAGTTTCTGAGTCCCCTCACCCTACAGCACAGGCCTCCTCTGAGCCGAGCATGAGGTGGTATGTGGAACAGTCTATTTGTTCTTCTGTTATGTCGTTTATTCACAAACTCTTACAGAAGAATCTGAGAGAAAACTTACTAATCCCACTGCACTGGAAGTCAAAGAATATGTAGCAATGTTATAGATGTTAATAAAACCCAAATACAGATATAAAGCTATAGGGTTTAGAGTGTTAAGGAGGTGTGGAAACTTTCATACTTTAAAGCCTAGGAAAACTGAGTTACCATAGTGCACCACGTCTCCTAGTGAAATGTTATTTTGTGTACGGGAACTGTTTGGAATTTTTCCTTTTCATATCACTTGCAGTCTGAATATGAGCACAGGAGATAAAATGTGTTGGCAGGCACAACCATTAGAGCATTTGACAAAAAGCACAATGGAGAAAAGTTCCAAGCTTGATTATGTATCTGTCAGTCTGACTTCTAAAATAGAACAAAGCAAGAGCATGAACTGTCAGACAAAAGACCTTAATAAGACTGGCTCACTGAGATGCTGGTCAGGATCAGATTAGGAAGAAAATGAGCAGTTATTTCCATGTAATAGTCAAAGATGCATTTTCCAAGCAGGTGCAATTCAGTTATGCCTTTCTTTTTGAGATGGTGATTCCTGAAATATTTTCATACATATAAATGTCTATGTATGTATTGGAATTTTTTTTTTCAAATGTCTGTATAAGATGATTTTTTAAAGCCTAAACTGAACTTTTCAAGATTTTAGGTCTCAAAAAGGTTGACAAGAATCTATACTGATTTTAAATAAACTGTATAGAAGTTCTTAAGTTTTATTGCCTATGCAAAAATATATCTATTTAACAGGAAATAAATGGCATAGAAGCCAAAAGTGTCCCCTGAAAAAATTTATTCATTGAAAATTTAACCTTGCTTGGAAAAATAAAACTAAACACAATTGCAGGGCTTTTCTTAGAAACAGCTGTCCCCCTAAGGTGCTTTGAGAGACTAGGGCTAGACTGGGAGAATGTGAATGTAAAAACTACTTTTACGTTACTTTGCTTACTTAACATATCACTGTGTGACATGCTAAGAGGCTCTGTTTATGCTGCTACTGAGAACCAACTATTTAGACTTAGAACTCCGAGACCCCAATTAATCTCAGTCCAAGGATTTACCAATACAGCTGCTGAATAAGGCTCAAATCTATTTAGTGCTGCAAAATCAAACCACTTTACTAGCAAATCTGTTGCTGTACTCTGACTCGTTTCTACAAGAAAACTGTGGAACATTATCTTCATCTCAGAGAAATGGCTGGATAACATACAGAAGCCATGAATGCAGGGAGAATTTTTCCCTAACTATACCCAGCAGACAACAGGTCTCTTCAGGACTCTTGTGGGCTAGCTGAAATTAGAGGCTTCCCCAGGCTTCAGGGGTCAGAGTCTGGGCTAGAAAGAAATCTGTTTTAAGTGTATCAAATGCTACTTGATGGCTTATTCCCCTGCTGGGGGAAAGGAGCTGAGAGTCTAATTTCCAGGATTACATATTCATATTATTCAGGGTACTTCCCTTTAATGAAGATGATATATGGGTAGTTCTTGTAAAAATACATCAATAAGTGAGGAATTGTAAAGAATGAATAGGCTATTTCAGTTGACTCACTAAGCACTTATGACAGGAACTTATGTCCTACAAACTTTAGGGCCTTCCAGGACCTGCTCATCACTGTTGTACGATAATCCTGGTTGATGCCTGGGAAGTTGAAATCTCCCATAAGGACAAGGGCTACTGATCTAGAAATTTCTCCTAATTGCCTGTAGAATAACTCATTGGTGTTTACACCCTGAGCAGCCTGGAGTTTTCCATCCCAGATCTCCAATCGTGGGACTCATTCCACCAAGTCTCATTAATACCAAAGATATCATAGCTGTGGGACCTGACCAGTGCTTCCAGTTCATACTGTTTGTTTCTCCTACTCTGTGTGTTGGTGTATGAAATGTTGAGCAGTTCAGAACTGCACACAAAACCTACTGTTATATGGTAGAAATTGTATGGATGGGCTAAATGTTCTGTTTTAAGGAGTTAATTTTGGATATAGGCAAAAGCATTTTTCCACTTCTTCATTGTTTTAAAAAGTGGATAGCTGTACCTGATTAGAAAAGCATTTTTTTAAATAAAGTCCATTAGTTGCAGGCTTGAAGTACATTATTTCACTCCAGTGTTCCCAAGAGTTATGTTTGTTTTACTCATTTTCTCCTGTTCTTGTGCTTCTCTACTTTAACCTTTTAGCAGACTAGATATATTTCATCTTCTGCTTTTGACAGTCATAAGGATTATTCTTTCAGTATATTTGAGATATAATATGATGATGTATAGAGAGTACAAGTCTGTACACATCTGAGTAGGAAAAAAAATCTTCTTTTGCATGCAGATTTCTCTAAAAAATCAAGTTAGGGCTGTAAGAAAAGGCATTTTTTTTACAGGAGGGCGTTTTACTTGTTAGTGTGGATTCAGTCAGTTTCTCTGAAGATTTGTTTTCCCAGGTGTTGGGAATGCTTGGTGCAGTCTGAGTTTCTGGGCACACACAGGCTACTTTTTGATGTGAATGGAGAGTTAAAGTCAAGCACCATGTGATTTAGTATAATAGCTACTTTATAAATAACAGTCCTGACCTGATATTTCAAACTTGGAACTTGATATTTTAAATCTATTCAACCCAATATTGTATCTTGGTCTCATGGTTGTTATGGCCTCTCATGAGAAATAACTAGATTTAAGGTAGGTCATAGAATCAGCACTTTTTTCAGTGTGTTTAGTTGGTCATTTTGCTTACTTCATTAAAATAAAAGATCTTGTCAAATTATCAAGAAAAAAAAAGGTAGGTTTTTTGGCTCTTTGAAATCACATGCTGAAAACAGTATTTTGCATTAACTTTTTTGCTCTTCAAATCAATATTTTTCTCAGAGTTAATGCAGAGCCAGATATTTGATCTTGTTCTCTTCAGGTTTTCATATTTTCTAAAGGACCAAGCAAAAAATACTTTTGATGGTATACCACAGTAATAATTGATGGAGATGTTATCACAGTTGTTAAAGAGAAAATGATTTTTTTTGTGGAAACAATTAAGAATAGTCATCTGCTTGGATGTGAGATATTGAAAAGTTACTCAGGTATGAGGATTTTTATAAAATAGCTATGAGGAAAGATATGCTTATGATTTTTGAACTAGTAATTAGCAAGGTAAAAAATGTTCAATTGAATATTTTTATGGTTTTAGTGTCCACTAATTAGAAAATTGTATCTGCTGGCTTTTTACTGTGACATAAAACTGTTAAAGCAACAAATTCAGATGGCATTCTGAAATTTTATCTTTCATATCCTAGGAAGTGAAACTTAATTTTTTCATTCCTCATAGAAAATACAGATCTAATTTTAATCCCTTGGGTTTTAAGAATCCACTATTTGGATGCTACATTTTTTGCTAAAATTAAATTATGATCTCTATGAGAAATATGTAAATACAAAAGATATAGCAACATATATCTCAAGTTGTAAGGGACCCGTAAGAGTCATGAAGTAAATAGCTAAATATGAAAAAAGGAAGAAGCTATTATCTTTTTTTCAGGATGTGCTTTTGAAGTGGATGAAAATTTAAGACTGCAGTAGTATAGAGTATCTTTCAGGTTTTATAAGAGATTTTTTTATTTGGAAGCAGCTGAATAATTTGCATCTGATGCCCAGAGAGAATTAAGTCACTGTAAATCATTGCAATCAAAGTTTTGTATCATCAACTAAAATAAAGGAGAAGAGGACAAGGTGGCGTTTTGTGTAATCTAAAAACATACTTAGCAGCATTTGCTACAAATACGTGGGAAACCTCTGTGGGATCTGTGCTGGTGTGGAAGTTTATAAGAGTGGGGTTTTTTCCACTGCAACATTTTAAAAGAGGTAAGAACTTTGACCAACTGTATTGATGATGCAACTTAAAGGCCAAATGCTTTTTTGCTTTGACCACATCTTTGGCCATCATATTTATGTTTCAAGTAGTTCTCTTTTGGGCATCAGAAAGCTTTGAAATAGAGTGGGTTTCTGAAAGGGTATGACTAGAGACTTGCTAGAAAACTGTCTATAGATTAGTATTAAAATATTCTGTGCTTAGATCTATTGCTTTCCCTATTCTCTCCATTTTGGTTTTATTTCAGATGGTGCTAAAAACAATTTCAGTGTGCCATGCAACATATTTTAAAGGCATATGCCTGAAAAAAATTGTATTAGGAAAATGTTTCCATAAAAAATTTGTAATGCCATAGGGCAAACAGCTTTCCTTGTTTAGGAAGAAAAAAGTAAACAAATGCAAAACTCTCTTTTGTGTTTCTTTCTGTCTAGCACTTTGGAAAACGGTGGGCAGCCATCTGTAGATGGACAGAAGAGCGATGGGTCCTTCTGCAAGATATTCTTCGTAAATGGCAGCATTTTGCAGAAGAGCAGGTGAGTAGCTTTTTAAGTTATAAATTGGAATGTTCTTCAAACATATTGTAGGAAATATAATAATGTATAATATACGTAGGAAGGGCCTGACTAAAGCTTTTTCTCTCCAATTTTGTTTCAGTGCCTTTTTGATGCATGGCTTACTGAGAAAGAGGATGCTGTGAGCAAAATTCATACAACTGGCTTTGGAGATCAAAATGAAATGCTGACCAGTCTAAGCAAATTAGCTGTATGTATTTTTTCATTCTTCTATTTTATGTTCAGCTTCCTTAATCTGAGTCTGAATGCACATGGCTTTACCCCACTCTCAGACCGTATAGTTTAACAGAACATCTGTTTCATACTTTGGGACTGGGCATTGTCTCCTGTGGATGGAATAAGTTGGTTGATAGCCTTGCTGATAAAGGGAGCAGTCGATACAGTTTTTCTTGGTTGCATAGTCAGTCAAATGCTCATGAAATAAAATAGCACTGGGGTGTCTTAAAAAGATGTATACTATTATAGTGAAGGTTTCTTTGCTGACACTGTTGGTGTGGGTATTGTGTGTGAGACTGAGTGTATATACATCAGTACAAAGGCAAATGCATATGAAAAAGTACTTATCGTACAGAAAACCCTGTTGTACATTCCTTGAACTTCAAAAAACTAAAGGCTCAGAAGGTATGAAATGCTGAAATTAGTATTACTTTACAACTATACTTCAGCATCAGAAATGTAGTTACATGCAGAAGATGCACCCGTTTCACCACATCCTCCACCTCACTCATCAGCAAATGCTCCACCGTTCATGGTCTTCATGGAGGGAATTTAGGTCTGGCTGTGCCTGTAGAGGTGAGAAACTTGTTGCAGCCTAGACTTGCCAATGGCTTTACAGCAGTAGGACCTTTGTAAAGAAAATGATATGGTATGTGCTATTTCTGTATGTAATCATGACTGTCTATGCATTTAGATGAAAGGAAACAGTCATGTCCATGCTTTGGTTAAAATAGGTAAATTATTGCTTTATTAGGAACAGAATTTATTATCTTTTTCTGTCATGAAAAGGTTTTCATAATTAATTAGCTATTATTAAGTAATAAATATAATGACATGCAATTAAAAATTATACATTATTCGTTAATTATTTATTACTGGATATACATATCTTGGTTATATATATCTAAGGCTCAACCTTAGACTTTTAAAAATTAATTTAGGATTTATGTCCTTCTCAAAATTCTGTATTAAAAGCAGAAACATTCAGGCTTTGGGTCGATAAAAATACCGTGATGTTTCTGAGGTTTAAGTAACTGTGATGTTTCTAAAATTTACTCTATTTTATCCTCACATATACAAATGTATAAAGCTTAAAAAAAATAAACTTACAGACTGATGGTTTAATTCCATTGTAGCTGGTCCAGAATTATTGGTAGATGTTCCTTTGATTCATAGATTGACTCAGTAGTTAATGTAAGACTCAAAAGTTTGATTTTTATCATAATCTCGAGACATTGTAATTATTACACTCCCATAGATAGGTTTTTTTTGTCTTGTCCCTTCTTTTTCCTTCTGCAGCTCTTTAGGGGTTAATGAAAATATGCATTTTAGAAGTACAGACTTGGATTTTGATTAAAGATTCTTTAGGATTAAGTCAACTTCTTTGTAAAGGAAGGAAAACCTGTATTTGCCTCAGTATATATACTTATTGGAAATTCTAGCAATCTAACATGTGAGCAGTCTTGAAGACGACTTCAAGTCAGGCTTTTAACACATAATGGATTAGAGACAACTCAGGATGCTTTAGAGTACCTTCATGAGGAAAAATGTATTACAAGAAATTCAAATTTATTCAAATAATTTGTACTTTTGGTTTTCAGAAGGTTGCTACAGGACATAGGTACAGAGGGTTGAAATGTTTGTCACAAACTGTGAAGTAGCAGACTATTAATGGTTTGCAAGTGTTAAAAAGTGTAGGGCCAGTTTAGATACCTTTCAGAATTGCTTAAAAATATGATGTTAAGAAGGAAACACTTTCATAGTATTTTCATAAGGTTCATTAATGAACTCCTATGAAGTTAGAATTATGTTAAAATTATGCTGCCAATTTAAGTTGTTAAGCATTATTGTCATGAAATAATTGTGGTCTTCCAGGAAACTGAGTGAACAACATAAAATAGTAAATAAAGTGATTTTTCCATTGCCCTGAACCTCAACAAGAATCATGTCATCCTTAACAGAACAGGTGGAGTTTATTAATTGCAACTTAATCTTTTTTACACATGAATAACTTTGATCTTTTTAGAAACGTGATTCATAATGCAATAGTTTAGGTATTTAAATATTGGTTGTGTGGTAGAACACTGCCTCTTTTGTGTCTTTGATTTGCAGCAGAAAAATAGCTTTTACTTTTGGAATTCCTCTATCAGGTTTTAGACCTAGTAGCAGTTGTTTCCAAATTCCAGTGAGTATTTTTTTTGACATTCACACAATGCCAAATTGCCAGAATTTTTGTCTATGACAATTTACTATTTTAATCTTGTCTGAACCTTTGGGAATTTGTATTAATACATCAGCCACATGAAATTTTTTTGCAGGGAATATAGTCTCCTGCTCTTGGACGGGCTTTTAGAAATAGGGAAATATGGGATCATGCTGTCCTGACCCTGACATGCATGTCATGCCTGTCTTTTGGTGTATTTTATTTTGGACTTAGACGTGTGTTTGAATGTAGCAGAGGAGAAGCTGTCACCAAGAATCACTCTTATAATTAGGCCTGAATTGTAAAAGTGAGTCTGTGAGGGAATAAAAATATATTTCTCACTTAGTATAAAAATGTTTATATTCGTTAAAATATGACAGCTTGGTCCCTCAGTTATCCAGTAATTTCCAGCAAGAAATTACAGCATTAGCTGTTCCTGTTAGACCTTACGAATTTTAGGTTTGATATTCTAATATGACATAAGAGCTTCCAACCTATTTTTTCTGCCTCTCTTACATGTAGAACGTGGCCAGATAAAGGTTATGTTCTTTAGCCAAACTCTTAAGCCCAAAGGAAAATTCTGAAGGTAATTTATTAAACCACTTAGAATTGTGACTGTTGATTTGAAATTCTACAACCCTCCTATATGGCCCTAAGCATTCTAAAGTGATTGAAGTGAAATAAGTCTGTTGAGACACTGTTCACAGAAAGGAAAACTTGACTTTTATATCACATTAATGTCCAGAGATGGGAGCCTGCTCCAGTGTGGGCTCTTCATGGGGTCACAATTTCCTTCAGAGCACATGTGCCTGTTCTGGTGTGGGGTCCTCCACAGACTGCAGTTTATTTCAAAGGATTTATTCATTATTTGTACGTGAAAATTTATCTTGTCATTAACTCTCTTCTGGGATCTTTCTAGTTTAAAGGTCAGAGAAACTGTTTAGCAGGTAGTTGCTCCAATTCTTAAAATAGTTCCTTAAAACAACTGAGTTTTTTGGTTTGTTTTTTTAAATTTTCCACCTACCATTTATTCACTGACACTGTAATTGTCTCTTTAAATCTTAAACAAGATGCAGGGTGAAACAGAGCATGGACTGAGCTGGAAGATGTGGTGCACTGAGAATGTAGAACTGAGGTGAAATTTTGGTGCCATGTATGGCACAGGCTTGATAGATTCTTTTCATGTCCCAGGCCTACATTTTGTATTCTGTAAAATGGAGTTTTCATATTTCTTTTTTTTTCTTCTGGAAAAAATACTGAGAGCTATTGCAAAGGTATATAAGATCTATCTCTACATATTTATAGTTTATGTTCCATTAATATAGAGTTAATTCTTTTCTTGCTTTACCTAATGCTTTTTTTTTTTTTAACCTATAGAAAATAAGTTAGCGTTACATGATTTTTGACTGGAATAAGTTTCTTCACAGCTGAAAACCTACTTTACAGTGGGTTTTGCTGGTTAGACTATAACAGTAAGCAAAGGAAGTTTTTGATTTTTAAGGAAAAGAAAAAAGCAAGATTTAAAAGCTAAACCCCCCCCCCAAAATAGAACCACATTACCAAAAATAAGGAAATCCCTTTATAACATTCAAATATCTGGGCTTACAGTACATACTTGACAGAAGTTATGACTGATATATTTGATAATTAATTTCATAAAACAAACTACAATGTCTTGTCTTCCAAATTGGCAAATTACATGTTTTGCAGTTGCTATTATTATTTTAGGTCTATTCTTGTACTGGAAAAAAACCCACAGCATATTTTGGTTATTGTGGCACACTGACAGGTTTTTAATGAAGAAATGTGAAAACAGAATCTCCCAGTATAGTTTTCCAGATTGACTGCAGCTATCACAAAAGCATACTAAGTTGTGTGAGCAGTATCTCTGAGAGAAATTTTTAGCATCCTTCTCTTTGTGTCTCACATCCCACTTGTGCTCCAGGTGTCTTGGATTGATGCTGAACTCATTGGTGGTGTGAGCTGGGGTGGCTGGAAATCAAACGCTGCTCTTCAGAACCAACTAATGTTTCACAGGACACCATTTTTTATTATTCCAGTCAGTGTATATGGTGGCTTCCACATGAGCTTTTTCTGACACTGTAGGCGTAAAAAAAGGTCAAATATAGCAGTGCTTGAAATTTAACATGCTAAACTGGTTTACATCTACTTTCCTCCATCTGTTAGATCTCCTACTACTCTGAAAACAGATTCTTCAAAATAAAGTTAGCTTCTACTTCTCAGGGATGTATCAATTTAAATTTTGATATTAACTGTACCTACCTACCTACCATAAGTAATTACGATGTTTCAAATCAAATCTGATTAGAAAGAGTACTGATTACAAAGACAATGAATCTTTCTTTTGCTGAGTTGTATTTTTAATTATAATTTTCAATTATATAGCTGTAGAAAAGTATATGTAGACTAAATTCTGTTGTCTAAGCACTTGTTTGATTATCCCTTTCATGCCTTGGGAATTAAAATGCAATCCACAACTGCATAGAGAGTTCAAAATTTGGCCATGGTTAGCAGGATTAGGGTGTAGAGAATGAATGTTTAAGGAATGGAAATCAGTGGAGTAAACCAGTTAAGGCTTTAAAAAGTAAACCCAGGTAAGAACTGAAGCTATGGATGATCCTTGGATTTGTGAATAGCCTGTTTCATAGGCAGGTTTGCATGTATAGATCTCAGGAATTTCAAGGTCCCTTGGCAGTGCTTTTTGTTTGGTTTTTTTTTTTGTTGGTTGTTTTTTTTGGTTTGGGTTCTTTGTTTGTTGGGGGGTTGGGGTTTTTTTGCTTGTATGTTTTAATCCTGGTTTGGGATCAAATATTATTTTTCTAGGAAACTTTTTTTTCAATATTCTATGTATAACAAAGTACATTGAAACTTTAAAGAAAGATTGCTTGACATATTGATATAGTTGCTAACATTAGTGCAGTTTTAAGGTTATTCCTGTAACACAGCTGTTAGCTTTTTGATTCATGTCACCACCTGAAGCCTGCAGGTTTGGTTTGGTGTTGGTCTACCTGCCATATTATGTTGCCTTGCACAGTGCAGAGTGTCCATTCTACTATGTAAGCTCTGCCAGCAGTTTTGATGGTAACAACATCGTGGAATTACAGGAGCCTTTACCGATTTTTGGCTCTTTATGATGCTCTTCTTGTGATTTTTCTTCTAAGTTTGTTGGATTTCTTTTTTGTGAGTGTTTTGGTTTGGGTTTTTTTGTGTATGAATGTGTGTTCTTCCTTCTGTTACTTTGTTTAACAGATCCTAAAAGAAGATCTAGAAATGAAAAGGCAAATGATGAGTAAGCTGAAGTTGCTCAGCCAAGATCTCCTTGTAGCTGTGAAAAATAAAGCAGTGGCTCAAAAGCTGGAAAGCCGTCTTGAAAATTTTGCCCAGCGCTGGGAAAGCCTTGTGCAGAAGGTGGAGAGCAATTCCAAACAGGTTTGTAAGAACCAGTTTTATCAGCTTGTGGCAATCAGATCCTTTAACAGTCAAATGCCTGAAGTAGTTTTTGGTGCTGTTTGTCATCTTGTTTTAAGTTTTTCACCTGCATGATTGCTTAAGACATATTTTATTTTTAGAACAGCATAATACAATTGTAATATAAATTTCCAGAATTTCATTTCTCTTTAGTTTTTAATCTCTCTTTATAGTGTTGATTACTCTCTTGGGTTGTTAACTATGTTTTTAGAGATGATACAAACCATAATGAAAATACCTTTCCAGTTAATTTATTTTTAACCTATAATAACACACTTTTTTATAGCTGTCTCTTTGAAATAGCATGTAGTGTGAAATTAGTGCCAGAACTGTCTGCTAGTTTAAGTGAAATTATTTTTTTCCAGCAGTAAAGTTTATACTTGATTGCTGTTTTACTTCTGCATGTGATATACTGATTTACAGATTAAAAAGAGAGGGTACAGAAAAGAGAAATTTCTTGGAAAAATAAAGAAATCAATCTATACCTGTAACCAAAGTGACAGTGGAAAAATATAACCTGCTATTATTTTGACCACTTTCTGTTAACTGTAATATATTTAAAAAATAAATCGAGGTTTTAAACCAGGTAACAAAATTCAGCTCTTTGGTGTAGTACCCAAACCCATATCCAATTATTTTGCCTAGACATCTTGTTAGCATACCTTTCTTACTGGATTTAAACCCAAATCGGCTCCCTTTTTTCCATTCCATTATCTCACTAATATCGGGTTATTTTTGTGCTCTCATTGTATGACTGACAAAATGGAAATGGATATTGTTATGGAATGAAATGGAATCTGTTATAGCAGATACCTCTGTCCTGTCCATACAGGTCTCTCACAGTTGTGGTCAGTTTGATTCAATTCCCTTGAGCATGCTGCCCTTTTTTGTTGCTCTGTACTAACACGTCATCCAAACTATGTTTGGGTAATAAAAGAAAAGCTGCTATACTTCATGTAGTGATCTGAATTCCTCTAAATAACCTTGCTTTCAACTCATACCTTAATATTTTAGTTTGCTCTGTGATAGAAAAATCAGTTGAAGCTGAAAAAATCAGTTTGGGAGAATAGAAGGAAAGAAAATGGGGGAAGGGCACAATTTCACTTAGTTAGAGAAAGCAAAACCAGATTATATGCACAGCATTTAGCAGTTGAAAATAGGATTTAGTTATAGCATATTTGCTGTAGAAAACCTCTTGTTTCAAAGCAGAGGAAAATTCCAGAGATTCATTTTTGAACTTGGGGTGGTTAGGGTCACGGGATGTGAGGAAGTTAGTAAGTCACTCCAGATTGTTCAAGAGCTGTTTAGGTTGGTGATCACTCCTGTAAGCAGATACTAGCTTTGAAAATGGAACTTAGATTACAGAAGATGAAGTGAATGATCCTGATGGTTTAAACATAGATCAGCACAGCTGGGAGATGCTTTGGATTCCAAACCCAGTGTAGCTGTCCTGTCGTAGCAGAACACTTCAGTGGATAAGCTTTTCCTCCAAGCTACTCTGCTTGGGACAGAGGTGATTTACTGTCATGGGGATATTGCTACACCTTCTGGAAACACTGCACAGTCAACGCTTGACTGTAGGACCTGTTTCTAAGGCACTGTTACACTGTTCAGACTTATCTTCTGTGAAATACTGATGGTGTACTTGTCACCATGTGTTTCTCTCTAGGCAGGGCAGACAATATTAGTGGGGTTTTTACAAATGTTCATTACAGAGCTCATTTATGTGTTTACACTGCAAGGAAAAAATGCCTTTACAAGATCTCATTATGGTCTCTAATCATGAGCTGGGGAGGAGGAGATTTGAAGGGAGTGAAAAATGGAATATTTTTCACTAAAATCTATCAGAAAATGTACATTTTATTCATCAAGCTTAGGTATTGCCTTCAAAATTAACTTTACATGGTTTAGTGGTGGGCTTGGCAGAGCTAGCTCAATACTTAAACTCAATGATCTTAAATGTCTTTTCCAACCTGAAGGATTCTAGGATTAATAATTTTCATAATACCTTCATAATTACATTTTTGTCCTTAGTTATTTCCCCTTTTCTCTTAATAAAGCATCACTAAATGACTAACTTGTTAACAAAATAAGAAATTAAATGGAAGAGACAAGCTCAGGCTCGGTTCAAAGATGATTCTCCAACTAGACATATAAAATAGTTATAAATCCCAAAGGAAAAGTGCGAAAAGGAGAATGTGAGTCCTCCAACATTTGGCTGAATTAATTACTCTTGAATTCAAGCATCTAATCAGAACACATGGCTGAAGCTTCTGCTACAAATGACTGGATGACAAGGTTGTGAGACAGAGAGAAATATCTCTAAAAAGCAGTTTGTCCTCATCATGAAAATGTCGGCTTTCCTTCACTGACCACACAGTGGAATCAAGGACAAGGACAGCTTGTTTAGGCTAGATGCGTAGCTTCCAGAAACTCTAAACCCAGCTTTGCTGAGTTCATTATGCTCCTCTAAATTGTACTGAAAATCTTTCCAAACTAAAGAAAACACCATTCCTCATCTGAACTCCCCCACTCACAGAGATAAATTTCATCAAAGAACAGATGACAGCTCCAAAAGTGAGTGTAAAGGAAAATTATGAGTTTATCAGGACAGAGGGCACTTCCAAAGACAGTAATAAACGTTGGCATTAAAAGAAGGCTGCTGTATAAATGAGAAATAAAATGACATAAAACTACTGAAGTGCTATACACACATTGTACATATGTTTGCCTTATGTCTGCCTATAGATGATGAAAAAGATTTGAATTTTTCTACTCTGAAAAGAGATGAGTTTTAACATGTTTCTAAGATGGGCTTGATGTGAAACTGCAGGCAAGCATTGTATTTTGAAAGCCTTTTAATGTGCAGCCTTGTGAGTCACCTTAGCACTTTCCATATGATTTTCTAGTGGGTTAAAGCCCTAGTCTATACTACCCCTTCCCAGAATCCCATTTGCTATTCAGGGACTGAGAGGGATGAAGAAAATATACAGTTTATTATTTGGACCATCTTTGAATAATACATGAAACACACCACTTTGGTGATTAAAAAGGTCCAACCTTGTGGTTTTTTTGGTTAGGTTTTTTTGGTTTTGTTTGGTTGGTTTTGGGTTTTTTTTCTTTTTCTTTTTTCTTTTTTTTTCCTTCCTTTTTTTTTTTTTCCCCAGGTAAGCTAATAAAAGTTATTTCTTTTTTTAATTCCTAATATTTTTAACGATTGTCCTTTACCCACTAGTGTATGCAGTTCATATGTGAACCAGTTTCATCTTGCAGAGTAAGACTGCAATCTATCTTTTAGTCTTACCCTGTCTCTAATTAGAATAATTATGAACTTCAGATCCACATCTCCATTCTCCTTTTGAAGCACATAGTATTTAACCTCCATTCCTGTTGATTAAGCATGAAAAATACTTCTTTACTGTTTTGACATACAAATCATTACCCCCCACAGCATCGTGACTTGACTGCTCTGAGCAGTAACTGCACTGCCAGCTCTGGAAGTGCAGTTCCCCATCTCCAGCTGAAGCTGCTACTCCTGTGTAATTGGTATTGTGCTGCAGATGATTCCTACAGTGCCCTAGCTGTGGTTTAATCTGTGTTACACCTTCTTCAATGGAAACTCTGCCCTGGTATTGATTAGCAAACGAAAACATGGAAGGATACGACCCTGGGTGTCCAAAACATCATCCTATCATTGATTTTTGGATAAAACAGAGTGTAATAAGAATTTTATGAGAAGGGGAAAGAGAGACAGAGAGACTGTACCCAAGATTATATAATAAGCAAGAAATTCCTTTTGTTCTTATGTATAGTTAGCTCAGGGAAAGATGATGTCAGATTCTACCCTCAAATTTCATAGAACTCTAGACATCAACTTGCTTTTCCTTTTGCCCTCTAGCTAATTAAAATGAAATGGAAAAGAATGCTGTATAGAGTTTCAATAAAAATATATGGAAATGCTGACTTAATATTGTCATGATTTCTGTAAGGAAAAAATTTAAAATCAATTCATCTTGTTGAGAGAACTAAAACAAGAGTGTTACAACATAAAATTGTAGTGATTAAAAAGTCAACTGGGTGTTTTTCTCTTTCAAAGAATTTTGTAGTTCATACATTTGCAAAATCCCTGCAGGTCACAATGGGCTTATTCAACTGACATAATTAATCCATATATTTTTTTAAAAACCTGCTCTGAATCTAAAATTTGTAATCTTCTGAGTAGTCCAGAGTCTGCTCTAAAATCTAGACTACTGCCTCTTTCTAGAGGTGGAAGCACAGCATGGGGTTAACTGCTCTATGTAATACTGACAATTTACAGTGGTAAAGCACTTCCCTACTCATCACTTCCACTGACAGCCTGGACAAAGAACAGGAAGACTTTTGCATAGAAGACAGTGTGAAGAATTCAGCAAAGTTGGCAGGAATTTGTTGGGGTTTTTTTTTCAGGTTTCTTCACTTTACTGATGTTGCCTGCTGGGAAGAGGCTTCTTGCTAACAGTATTTCCCTTTCCTTGTCATTCTATTATTTTTTTCAATGCAAGAAAGCATTGTGGGAAAGGTGTTAGACCTATTTGCCTCTTCATTGTTTGTAGAAGCACTTATGTCTCAATAACTAAGCTGATTCAATTCTCTTACTGCGTTTCTGATGCAAGAAGTAATAGATAATTTATGTATGTGTTTATAGTTTCATGGACTTTTAGATACTGGAATTTCTGTTGTTGAATTGGAAACTCCATTCTTGCATATTAGCAAAAAACAAAGAAGCAGGGCTTTTCTAGTGCACAACTTTTTCTACTCCTGGTATAAATTCTTTCTTTTATTTTCCATTCCACTGCCCTTAAACTGTGAGGTGGTCATTGGAGCTGTAACTAGAGCATTTTGACAAATGAGCTATCATCTGACAGAATCAAAAAAAGAAATGACCTATTTCTCATGAGTTAAGGGATTTAAGAACAGCTGCCCACATTGAGTTGGAAGTTTCTAGTTTGGTGCTATATGGAAAAAAGTGTAAATGGGCAGTACATGCAAAAGCAGTGTACAAACAAATATGAGCAAAAATATTTCTCATCATTCTTTTTTTAATGCAGCTGGGCTATACAAAGGGGTTTTTTTCATATTACTGGGGCAAAGCTAAATGCATTAGATTGGTAGTGTTTACAGTGTTACTTACCATGGGTATTAGTATCTGGTGTGACCCCTTAATACTGTTTTTTAATTATGGAATAAAACTGATGCAAGTTAATTTGCCATCTAGTGCATATGCTCTAATCTAAGATTTCCAGCCAGGAAGTTAACTACCCTTTCATGCAAGTAGGTTGTGGTGAATTACATCCTATTTGAAAATTCTTATAAATGGTAAGGCTAATAATTGGTAATTTAGTGCTATTTTCATGCCTTCATCACCTCTCAAGGAGCAAATTTTCAGACCAGGGGCAGTCTGAAATTTTTATTTAGTCATATTAACATTTTATATATTTGCTATCATTCAATTCCATCATAAAATTCCATTCATTTCTTTCTTCATTCAGCATGGATTACAGGGAGCTATAAGTTCATTAGAATCCTTTCTGATTTTGATATTGGCTTTTGCAGATACCTTATTCACACAGCATGAGTCAGATAAAACAATCTGGCTTGAGTGGTGTATAATGTTTTTTTCTGAAGGTCAGCCTATGATTAGATGAGAGCAACTTCTCATTATTTTCTATTGCTCCTCCAAACAATCTTTTCTGAAGTCTTTCAAACAATGCATGACCTCTGTTTTTGTACTTCTCACAGATTTCGCAGGCTGTCATTACCGCTCAGACATCAGTAACGCAGACAACTGTAATGGAAACTGTAACTATGGTGACCACAAGAGAGCAAATCCTGGTTAAGCATGCTAAAGAGGAACTCCCACCACCTCCACCCCACAAAAAAAGGCAACTCCTTGTGGATTCAGAAATTAGGAAGAGGTGAGAATCTTCAAGAGAAAGAGAGAGAATACTGATAAGAGTCTGGATGAAAATGCAAAAATAGTCATTTGACTGCAGTATTTTTCTGTATGCTGTTTTGAGCTTAAAATTATATTTCTGTTCTCTATTAGGGTACCAGCCGCTAATTCTCTTTCTTTACTCAGTATGAGTTATGGATTATGTTATGCTTCTATTCCACTTATTTAGCAGTATAGAATGTTAATGATTACATCAATACCATTGCACAGTAATTGTAGTCAGTTGAAGTCCTGTGTATGGCATCATGGGGATCCCAATTGACTATGGTCTTGAAACGTGATAGCAAGAAACATTCCATTAATTCTAAGACTTTTGTATTCTTTAAGAAGAATTTTATAGTAGTTAAAATCCTAATAATGCAGATATTGCCTGGTTTCTAAAGTTCATTTTATTCTTCTGGGCTTATGGGTCAGCAGTAAAAATAGCACTTCTGCAGAGGCAGTTAGTATTTGGTGAAACATGCATTATTATTGCTTTCAGATTTTTTTTCCTGTGTAACTCAAGTACAAGTGACAAGGGATTTTAGACTAATGCTGAACACTAGTGTAAGTCAGTGTGTTTAAGCACAGTTGCCTCAAGCACTAAGTTTCTAAATGAGGTGCTGAGAAGGTAGATTTCAAACATTCATTGTAACATTTGTTTTGGAAATGTGCTTTAATATTTAGATGAACATGAATTCCAAGGAAATAGATTCAAAGACTAGGACATGGGACATGAAAGGGACATGAAACTGCATTCAGCGTCTCATTTCTACAGACAATATCTTTGTTTAGTTCAGTGTGTTTACCAGGATAAGTATTTTCTTGTAAAATAGTGTTTCACTTAAGAAGAATGAAATATAGCAAGAATAGGAGAAATCTGACTTCTTTTTAATTGAAGCTTTATTTTATTGAAAAAATAGATACTTTTTATACATAGGCATCATACCTGTGTTTAACCATTCTAAAAGTAAGGTTTCTAGTTCAGCATCATTATTTAGGAATGATGTAAGAAGGGTGATTCTCCCCCTTTTTGTTAAATTGGATGACTGTTTCTATGGAAAGTGCTTAGTCTAAATAAGTTTGTAAGCTAAACTTGAATGAATTGAATCTATCTCCAAAGTCTTCATTTGGAATCTGTTTTTTCCCATATCCTAGGTTACCATTAAATCTTAGTGAGAGTTATATTTTACTAATATATTTCCAAACACTCAAAATAATGCACAGCCATCAATATCAGCAGACTTGTAATTCCTGAATTTGTTGAAGGAATTTTTAGATGACATTGTTGTTACTTATCAGGAATTATAAGCCTTAGCACTCCTGTAAATGTCTCAGTATTTATGTGCAAAGATGTGAAAAAAGATTGAGGCCCTGCTGGCTTATATACCACAGTAAACCTTTATTGCAGCATGTCCCTATCATGAAAACAGTCATGTGCTTTATTTTGAAACTGGAAAATTAAGAATGGAAATATCCCTGTAGTTTTGAAGTATTTAAATAATTCATATTTTAAAACTTTTCGCTTTTTTATTTCCAAACTGAATGTTTTAGGAATGATCTTACTTCATAGGGATGTGAAGTGTAAGACCATTGCTCTAAAGGAAAGCATTATCTTAGTTAAAACTAAATGAAGTAGGATGATTTTTTAAAAACCTACTCTTTTTATTCTTCAAGAAAATTGTTGCTATATGCATCATGATAAAACTGGAGACCAATTGGCAGAAGTTCCTTTCCCAACTACTATATTTTTACTGTTAGCATGTATTTTCCTTCTTGCTCATATTCTTTTAATTTGCCTTAATACTGAAAGTAAACTTGGCAGGGTACAGCAGAATACAGACTTCATAGTCATCATGCAAGGAAACTGCCTGAGGGCAGGAATTAGCTGGATTATGGGAACTGTTTTTGCTCCCAACTACCTTGGTTTATAGAAACTGATAATTATGTGTTACTAGAGTGTTTTAGCTGATGTCTGTCTAAAGCACTACAACTAACAAGTTTATATATAAATCTGATTGATCCTGTACAGAAAATAGGATATATTATCAACTTTGAGACTAGGATTGCTTGTAGATATATTACCGGTAGATCTGCTACCAAATTTACAGAGTGTTAATGATTTTTTACTATGCATAGTAGGTTTCAAGTGTTTTTGATTTGTTTTAATGCTATCTAAAATATGTGCATTCACCATATAATTTCTCTTTAACTTTTGGATAAGAGTCAAGATGGAACAATCTGTAGTTCTCAGTCTTTGCCTGGGATGACTTTAGATAATTGAATAAGTTGTGATTTCTCTTAGATATTTAAAATCAGAGTCCTTTTAATTTCTGCACAGGTTAGACTTTTATTTTGATCTGTTAGGAGAGAAATCTGACTTTTACAAGGAAAATGGAGTTAATTGTTTCATACACTTTAATATGCTCTAAATATTGTTTTGTGTGCCGAAATTACTAGATTTGTTTTAACAGTGCAATTGCACCAGCACGTGAGAACTAGCCCAGCGTGTCTCTTATACCTGTGAGTGGACCTACATTATGGCAATGTCCAAAGTAAATGTTGGAAATGTCCACAGCTGTGCAGCAGGATGAATGATGGTTATATTATCGGAAGGCAACGTTTCTCCATTCAGATAATCTTTTTGGCATTTCTAACTGAACAGAGAAAAAAACCAAAAAAACCAAACCCCACAATTTATGTACCTTTAGTCTAGAAAGTCCAAGCGGATGTTCCACAGTGGGAGGACCAGTCAATAAATAGTTTCAGAAAAACACTTTGAGAGTAAACTTTGGGAAATAATTTTCAGCTTAGAATAACAGTTTTTGTGACTGTTTAAAATTAATATGTAAAAATGCAGTCTTGGAAATGAACACATTTCATAGTATGCTGTTGTCTTTCTCAAAGACAAGAAAATATAAATTTATACTAAATATAAGCATAATAATGGAAGAAGAAAGCTCATCTTAAAATTTGGGTGCTCAGTTACAATATCTTTGTTCATTGGTGACTAGACACCTTTTTGATCAATGCTTTTTTTTGATGGGAGAAAAAGCATTATATTCCCAAACAGCCAGTCATTCATTTTCTGGGTGCGTTGTTGGCCACAAGATCTTTCAGGGTTTTCTGTTTGTATTCAGTTGTAGCTGCACCCAAGGATAAACAAAGCCCATAGTGCTGCATGCCTTTTGATTTTTTTAAATAAACTAAAGGAATGGGGGTTCTCAACCTACTTCTCCTATGTGGTTCTAGATTGTGTGTATTTACAACCAAAATTTTCCCTTATGAGCCCTTAATGACTAATAGTTTGTGGTTATGTACTCCTTAGTTTTGGTTTGATAAAAAAAAGCTGGCAATTACAGAAGGCTTTTCAGAAGCTTCCAAAGGTGAATAACCAGACTGTGTTCGCTGCTTTGTGCAGCCACAGTACCACACACTGCATGCTGTTGCTTGATATTTTGGGGCCTTGGAGGGAAAGACATACTGGGGGTTGAGGCTCTTTTGAGGTGGTGAATAGTGCTCCCAGGTTTTGCCAGCTTCTTTCATCTGTTCTCAGGCTTTAGCCGGCATTGTTTCTGTAACGGAGTACACATGAAATAAATGCATCAGGCTCCATTGCCATGTTTGGAAAGACTTGTGCTCCAAATTTGCTTCGCTGTGAGCTAAATGGTTTAGAGATACTAGAAACCTCTTTAAGGAGGAAGAAAGAGTATTTTGGCTACTCAGTGAATATTGTGTTACTGTACTGTGTAAGAGTACACTCTCCAGTTACTAAGCCAAAGAGGAAAAAATGGATGGCTAAGATTGAAGCATCAGACATTCTAGAATGAGTTTTACTTTTATATTTCCAAGTGTTTCGTTAGGATTGAAACTATAAAAATCTCTATTTAAAGTGAAGAAATTGAGGAGGAGCAATTTGATTTGTAGACCAATAACATCCACACGACTGAATGTCACATTTCCATTGCTCTTATTCACTGTGGCATGAATGCATGGGAAGGAAGCTGTTGATTTTTTCTTGCCTCTTAAAGTTTTTGCCATAAATGGTGGAAAGCAGAGATAAGAACCAGGTTACATATATTTTTTACTTTCTTTCCCCTCCATTCTCCCCCCAAAAATCTAAAAGTGCTTCAGAAGTTATGCTTCAAAATGTCAGAATAATTCGGGTAAGTTAAGTTCTGTTACTAGTCAAAGAAAAGCTCCTTTTCCCAAAGGAATCAATTTGAAACTGAGAAAGATAGATAAAATACTTGGAGCTGTATAATAAGATCTTGAAAAGTATGTACTAGGCATTAGGGCTAGAGATAAATGTAACACAGCTGAGGTTATAGTATAAAAAACAACTTGTAAATGGGAGAAAGGGATGCAAGGTAACATATTTATTTTCATGGTATTTATGTATTCTGGGAAAAACAGGTTAGTTGCATATCATAGAAAAATCTGAAAATTACTCTGGTCCTGCTAAGTTTTTAAATGGCAGACAGGTAAGAGTTGGTTAATATTTAATTTAAACATATTTCTAATATTAATGTGCTTCACTAATGTCCAAAGACAACTTTCTTTGTCATTTGGTAAATAGCATTTTACATGCTTCTTAATGTTTCCAAGGAAGTTCTACTTGTCAGAACACTATTATTGGTATAATGTTAATCTGAAGGTTTGAAAGAGACTTGATGCCCTTTGAAGAGCAAGGTGTGTTAAAACAGGACAGTTGCTCCATCTAGTGTTTTTTTCATTTAACAGCTGTTAAAAAAGAGAGAAGCTTAACAGCTTTAACAGCTCTTTGAAAAGAGAGAAGACCTCACTTTTTTGAAAATATTATATTTGGGATTCCAGTGCTTCATTATTTAGAAAAGTTAGGATTTTTGTAGAAAAAAAAATGTATCAAAGGAAAATTATAATGACTTTATAATGGTGTTTTTGATAGCTGTTGTTTCAGATATTCCCTTTCTGTGCAATGAATTATATTAGTCAGGACTAAATTGTGATTGTTTAAGACTTCTGCAGTCCCTCCATTGGGTTGTTTGACAGTTATTCTCTTACAGAAATGCAGCTTTTGCTCTGGTATTGTTATCTAATGATAGGTAACAAATCCAAAAAGAAGACATTCATGTCTTCAATTTTCCTGGTGGTTTTTGATTTCAGTATGTCTGTAGCCAGTTCCAGAGGAAAGGAAAAGGTGACTGAGACACAACAGAATAGTTTTCTGTTGCTTACAGGGGGAAAAATTAATAAATATTTTCATTTGGAGTGTAGGAAGTATGGGTATGTTGAGGTCTGTAAACATGGACACTTCTTAATGCCTATTAGTTTTAACCGTTTATCCTTTTTGTGAGGTGAGCAATGGATTAGTGACAAATAAGTGGATCATTTATATTCTTCACCTGAAACTACCTGTAGTATTATAGGAGTGGTGCCTGTCAGCACTTGCTGGAGGCTGTGATGACTGGGTTTAAAAGTACTCTGTAGCTAATGGTACTAGTGAAATTTCTGTTGGAGATACACACTTGGGATTGATTTAGTATTTCTTTTCATGCCTTGGTGTGCATTACAGAAATGAACTGGTCATAATGAGGAGGAAGCTAAACTGAATAGTATCACAAGTGTAGAGGGAGGGTCAAAATATCATCCCAAAATGAAATAAAATAATTCGACAACTAAACTAAACTATAAAAGTAGGAGGGTAAAAATATTTGTTTGGATAATTTGGCTGTTGAATTAGAAGACAAGAACAAGTCTGTTTATCAACTAATGGCTCATCAGCTACAAATACAGAGGAGGGAGATGGCAGGGAATTAGATCAGAATAATTCTTGCAATGGGCACCATGTATCGTAAAGTTGTTCTTTGATATTTTCTAGTCAGAGAAGAGCTACAAGCTGAGAAAGACCTCTGGTGAGCTGGGGATTTCAGTCCAGACATGGAAATGAAATAATTCAGTAATGTGGTTCTTGGATCAAAGTTGTATCATTCCCTGCCAACTCAGTGTGTAGGCAAATGGTTTTATGTCTGCCCAAGATTCACAGTGGTGACAGGCCTAGTGTGATTTTTGTTTGGGGAAGGAAGAAGAACACAAATGAGCAAAGGAAATTGTCAGGCAATTCTGTCTGTTAAAAGAATAAAGTATTGAAACCACCGTCTGGCCATGGTAGCAGTAACATAGTAATGTAGTTTAAGGATTACATTCATTCAGTTTAGAGATAAGATTATGTGCCATGATGGCCATGCGACAGGAAGATACTTCATGCCTCGTGTTCCTGTATGAACTTGTACAACACTGAATTTGTTTGTATATCTATTTACTCAAAGCATATTTAAAAACAATCTTCATGCTTTTAATCTATGCCAGTCACATTTTCATGTAAAATTCTCCACAGACTGATTTTCTGGATCATCCTAAGCCATATGTCCACTTCAGATTCCCATTCCAAACTCTCTTACTATGATCATGTATTTGTTCAAAATTGACTCCTTGTTTTGGCTTTCCTTTTCTGTATTAAATACATGATAAATCTCACCTCTGAGACATTTCACAACTTAATTGTATCACGTTTTTCTCTTTCTGTGCAAGGAATTTCCAACCTAAATAGCCACTAGAGCAGGATACTCTCGTCCTTCTAGAAGTCTCCTATCGAATAAAAAAATTCTGGAAATCATTAAGTAACAAGAGATAATTCGTTTATATTTCACAATAAAAACAAATCTCCATTTGAACTCAGCTGACATGTGCTAGCCTGTAAAGAGAGGGCTGTGGGACCAGTAAAAATAGTATTTCTCTTGTGGAACAGCCGAAGAAAAGACTAACTGGAAAACAAAACAATGATTGCTGCATGAAGAATAAATCCTCTCCTTCAAATTGAGTTTTTAGGTGGGGAGCATGCCAGTGTGCATGTTAAATTAAGGTAGTTATTTAGAGTAATTTCTCAAGTGAGTTTTGGTTTAGTATCTTCTGTGGATCGGTTTTTACAAATTCTACAGGTGAAGTTTATTGGGACAGAATGGTAGTCTTGCACTATTTTATGTCAAAAGTATTGTTGTTCCTAGGAGATTTAAAGACTCTATTTATACTTTGATATCAGTCTAGAGCTACTATAATTTGTAACTGCAGCTGTGCTCAGAAAGGAAGTATACAATCACTAAAGCAGAATGATTAATTGCTATTTCTACCAGTGTTTCCACCTTTTACACATGACAGTGGTTTTTTGGGGGTTTTTTTCACACTAGGTAAAATGTGTTTATCTTAAAGATATTGATGTACTGCAAAAAGCTACTTAGACTTAACTTCTATGTATTTTAATTCTTTTCTACCCCCCCTCTCTATTGCCCTATTTTGAACAGGAGGCTTTGTTTCTGAAATTATGTTTATCTCCAGAAGAAACTGCAAGTGACAGAGCAATCTTTTATGTGAGATCAGCTTTGTCATATCAGAGAATCATATCATATTATAAAATGCTTTTGGTTGGAAGGGACATTAAAGATCTGTGTCTAATACTTGCCACCATCTGATGGCTCTCTGGGCCATGAGAGGTATTCATAATTATTTGTTGTACTGTCAAAACTGTCCCAAATGCTCCCAGTCTTCTTCCAAGTGTTTCAGAGGCAAGGGCTAAATCCTTTTTTTTTTAAGAATTGATCACTGATAAACATTATTTTCTGTCAATTTCCATCCTGTGCCAGGGTAAGACCAGGTTATTTTTCAGACAGTTGGTCTCCCTAATCCTACTTGCCTGCAGCTTCAGAATGGAACAAATGCCAGAACTAATACAATTTTACTTGCAGTAAAGGAGTTTTAGTACTCAGGGACTGGTAAACTTGTCTTCATTGCTATCAGATGTCTGGTGTTTTGTGATCATCAAATATGCAGTTATTATTTGCAGAACAGAGGATAACATTTTATTTCAAGAATTGCAGTTGATTTTAATGATCAGAAATAAAGATGAAGTAGGAAGCTCTTAACTGACTGTGGAGTTCAAGTTTAAGGATTAGAATCTGTTACCAGCA
Organism: Gymnorhina tibicen; assembly: GCA_013399875.1. Taxonomy (NCBI): domain Eukaryota; kingdom Metazoa; phylum Chordata; class Aves; order Passeriformes; family Artamidae; genus Gymnorhina; species Gymnorhina tibicen. The sequence continues at coordinate 1,159,331 of VXAZ01007176.1, read as the reverse complement.
CAGACATTCCTTGAACCATCTGGGAATTTTATTTTGTCTTTTGCCTCTGAATTTGTAGTTCTTTATAAAACTGAAGATTTCTGCACCTTCCATTACTTCAAAGTCACATTTTTTCTCCTTAAATGAGTATTCAAATAGTATTATCAGGAATTGTTTTATCAAAATTATTCCTAAGAGTTTATAATTTGAATATAGAATATTGGACTGAGATTAAGGCAGTGTGTGATTCTTTTTCTTCTGCTTTCATTATTTATGAATACAAAAAATCGCAGTGGAGAAGGAAAAAAAAGAGAAGCATAAATATTAGCTCAAGCATGGAGCTCTTTCTTATATTCATTTTTCATTTCTCTATATGTAGATTTATGTAGCACCTGGTTTTGCCTTACATCTTTGTATTTTAGAAGTATAAATCCTTGTATAAATGAAGTATATTTTCATAAAATAATTAAATTCCTCCAGTGGTATAATTGTTGTTCAAGTTACTGTTTTTAGTAGATTTTCAGTTGTATGCAAATGCAAAAACAACCTATAGTCACAAAGCAAACTGAAGGATACAGTTCATTATTTTTTCCCCCAGGTCTTTCTGCTCCATTGAGTTCACTGTATTTCTGCAGAAGGAAAGCCAGCTGCAAAAGGGATATAAATATTAGAACATACAGTGCAATAAAGAAATGCAATCAAGCAGAGAGTGTGGCACAACTGAGAAAAAATATTGTCTAAAACTTCTTGTTTTCAAAAGTACAGTAGATACTGAATCACAATTTGAAATTTCTAGACATTATTAATTTCAATATCTGCATTTTGAGACATTACCTTATGAGTGGTTAACAAAAATTAAGATCAGTTTTAAAGGGGTTGATGAAAGAATACAGACCATGTTAAAGAGGACTGTAGAGTAAAAACTAGTTATAAAGTAAGTGCAGAGAGTTGGGGATCTTGATTTTCATTTCTAAAGCTTTAACTGTAGAAAATTATACTTTACTTGTTGATTAGTGATTACATTCTATAACAAATTTGAGTTAATAAGAAAAAGCTTCTTTCATCAAATATTCTGCTTGAATTTCCTTCATAGTACTATCATCATAAACTGGGACAGCAATCTCACAGGTTTGAAGGCTACATTTGGTCAGCAAGATAGGCATTACATGCTCAGCTCAACCAGCAGAACTTGTAGTACTCTCTCTTCACTGAGAGACATTTGTTTCACGTCTTCCAAAAACATTACCTTAAAAAATTAGAATACTTATTGTGAAAATTACTACATCTGTTCAGCTGTCAAATCGGGGTCTTAAAAATGAAAAAAGTATTCCTATGTTTCTAAATCTGGAAATTTAATAGAGTAAATTTAATAGAGTAAATAGTTTTATGAACTCTCTGATGAGATATGGGAGTTTAAAACTGTCTTTTGCTGAGAGAAATTGCTGTTTATTCACTTGTTTAAACACCCATGTTTGCTGCCAATCCTGTTTTCAGAAACTTTGTGGAAACTGAAGGCCTCCTTACACTTTCTGTGTCTCAGGTTTGACTCGGATACGACAGAGCTCCACAGCTGGATGACCCGCTCCGAGGCAGTGCTGCAGAGTCCCGAGTTTGCCGTCTATCGGAAAGAAGGGAACATCTCGGACCTCAGAGAAAGAGTCAATGTAGGAGAAACTACTGCTATACATGTCTGTTCGTCTCTATTAGCTTGTCAAAGTGCTTTCAAAGTCCAAGTTCAAATGAATTCAAATGTAGACTGGCAATCATTGATTGTCCAAGACAAATTTAGAAGTGCTTACCGTTTCTGTGAATTTCAGATTTTGGAACAAAAATTGCTACACAGGCTATCTGAATACATAGATTGTTGTTGTTGATCATACATATTCATATTAAGGCATTAGAGATCCATGGAAGTCTTAGGTAAAGTTATACCAAAAGCTATATATCATTTCTTAAATATGCAACATCATTCTATGCTGACAGCTTAATTTGACATTATACATGAATGAATGGAAGAACATGAAAAGTGTCACTGTGGTGGATGCTAAAAAAATAACTATTTCCTTTTACAGTGCTGTAAAATATATATGACAATCACCAGTTTCCACAGAGTTTTTATTGGGGTATTTTTTTTACTCTATTGTAGTACCATATCAGAACCAAAAACTTTCTTTCCTGCCAAAATGAATGGTTCTGCACTGCTTAAGAAGTAGCTATGTTTGTGTATGTCTGTATGTCACAGACTGAATTACTGAATTTAGCCCTTGAAAACTAAACTGTTACAAATTTTCTTCCTTATTTAATTTTTGTATATCAATGAAAAAATGCCCATCTTTTCCCAGTAAGAGAAAGGGGAGTTTTTTATAATTAGCTCTGATAGTAGCATAGTGTATTATGGAACGTCATTAAAACCTGTGCATACTCGTAGAATACAAACAGGTGGAACGAAGTTACTGTATTGAATTTTGATTTGCTGCTGATTTTTCTTTGTCTGCTTTTCCGTCATAAATCAGCTATAAGATTGGGCAACATGGAATTTTGTGATTGTAAGTGTACGTTTTTAAATTCTATGTTAAATCATAGGTTTCTTGCAATAATTTTAGTTGTTAATATTTTCATAATATTAGTTCTAGAAGTTATGCATTCAAATGGAATGTCCTGAATTTAGTTCATGCCACAACTTCATGTTACGTGAAATATACATAAATATTCATATATATGCCAACTGGATCAAATACACAGCGTAGCTTTGATGGCTTCACACGCTTCCATACTGAGTTAGTAGGATTCATCTAATACTTTAATAGAGATACAGTTGATTTTCCAAGTGCTCCAATCTAACTTTAAAAAGAAACCAATAAAAAAAAGAAACAAAATACTCATCTCCCCTTTGTATATTCACATTTTGAGGAATGTATTGATTTCAAGGATTAAAATCAACTCATCTTGACCTACAAATTATGCTGGCTACCCACACTGTCAGGTTTTCCACCTGTTCTACCTCATATTGTCTAAGACTTTATAAAAGCATTAAAGCAGCCAGGAGCCATGGTTCAACTTCCTCCTTCTTTCCTTTCTTTGCTTTTGAGGAGGTGGTGATTGCTGGGCTGGGAGGACACTACCTACCCCATTTATCCAGGTCTCAGATCAGGTGGTGAAAACGCACATAATACTGGAGAAAGATGCTTGGAATTTGACCAGTGCATGAGAATTTAAAGTTTGAATTCAAGACACTAAAGACAGCAGGAGATATTCCAGATGCTCCTTTGATCTCCTTGGAAATTTAATAACTGAATTGTTAACAAACAAATTTCCAGCTTTTTTTTCAGTAAAGTGGAGCAGAAAAGGATCTGTCTTGTATCAAGAGAGGTCTGAGACAAACTAGTAATTCTAAATAGACATAAGAAAAATCAATATGTATCCTTCATTAACACTGAAAATATTTTTAAAGACCAAGACCAGTTTTAATTTCATAGAGTGTCACTGCCTTTAAAATGAACATTTTATAGAGAAAATCAAGTTACATTTAGAAATTTCTAGTTGCTCTACGGGAGAAAACGTTGTATTACATGTATTAATTTGATAGTGAGAGCTCTGAAAGATGGCAGTTGACAAGTGTTACATGGATTCTGTGTTGAATGGTTTTCAGTTAGTGTAAGTCTTTGAACACACTTTTTAAAAAAGCAAAGAAAAAAATCAAATTTTTATGAATGCCAGGTTTTAAAACTTGTCCTGACCTGACTTTTCCTGGTCATGTCTCTGTTTCCATCCATAAAATGAGAGAAAAAGCAAAAAGTACTTTTCAGTTCATTGATTTGAACAGTTTCATTGCTGCTTGCTAACACTTTTAGTTACTAGTTCTCTCAAAACGAGCCTCAAATCAATGGAAAATAAGATAGCATGTGTTTTAACATATTATGATCTCTAGTAAAGTTGTAGAAGGCATATAAAAAAAGAATGACATGCAGAAAGGAAAACATATGTGAGAGATAATTGAAATAGATTTTATTGTACTGTTGTGCTTTAAGCCCAGCTGGAAGCTGAGCACCACTTCCTCACCACTTGTTCACTTCCCCCCGCCCCCCTCACCCCAGTGGAATGGGGAGAACCAGAAGTACAACTTGTAGGCTGAGACGTTGAGATAAGCGTAGTTAAATGAAATAAAGTAAAATATAATAGTAATAGCAAATAATAATTTTGATAATAAAAAGAAAGAAACAAGCACGTAAGTGTTCACAATGCAATTGCTGACCTCGTGCTGACCAAGGCCAGACCCCATCCGTGAACCCAAATAAGCCCCCTTCCAGGTAACTCCCCCAGTTTATACACTGAGCACATCATTCTATGGTGTGGAATGTCCCCCTGGCCAGTTTGGGTCACCTGTCATGGCTATGTTCCCTCCCAGCATTTTTTTTGTGTGTATCACTGGCAGAGCATGAGACAGAAAAGGGAAATCTTGACTTAAGATAAACAAAACATAGCAAATCCAAAGCATCAATGCTATAAATATTCTCAGAGTGAATCCAAAGCACAGCACTGTCCCAGCTACTGAGACGAAATTCACTGTATCCCAGCCGAAACCAGGATGTACACAGTCATACCCCAGTGTTGTACTTGTATGTGCATGCATGTGACCACCTACACATGTGTGCAGAAGTCCCATCTTGCCCTTGCTGGTTTATCATTTAGGGTTTTTCCCCCATATGACAACATATATTGGTATATCACAGAAGACCTGTGTGTTAAAACTGTCCTTTATTCCCTACCATAGTCAGTGCTGAGTCCTAGAGCCTTTTTATAATGACTTTCTTTTCTGCTGCTCTTTTGGGGACAGGTTACTAGTTTTGGGGTTTATTTTTCTGGTGGCAGCTTGTTCTTGCCCATCATTTTTCATCTTGCCATCATTTTTTGGGCGAGGTGTCATTTCCATATGATTTAGTGGAAATGCATCTGCTGCATGATGGAGGGACAGAGACGTCAGAAATTAAATCCACAAGAAAATATCTTTTGCCATCATTGGTGATTCATAAAGTACAAAAGCTTGCTCCCATCCCAGCTCAGAGGAGTCCTGGGGGAGACAGAGCCAAGAGCAGGCTGTATAAAAAGCAGTGACTCTGTTTGCTAAGCCAGCTGCTCTTCAGATCCTGGCAGGAAATTAGCCTTTGGCAGATGTATTATGTAGTTTGAATATATTAGACATGTGGAAAAAGTCCATTCTTATGTCTAGGGAGAAGAAAAATATATCCCTTCCCTGATACAGAAGATATTTACCTTACCTGGGCAGGGAGACTGCAAAGTCATAAGAATAGAAGCTTCATTGTTGAACAATCATACTCCTAAATAATGGAGACATCCAAATATTAATGCTGTAAATATTGTTATGCTTCATCCCACCATAAATAATCTACAGTTAGTGTGTGTATTTTACTAAAATTGGACCTAAGAATGACTCAGGACTGCTTTGTTTTTCTTAAGCTATAATGGGCTTTCAGTACTGCAAGTTCAAATATATGAAGGTTTCAAATATATGAAGGTTCAGGTGCAAAAATCCTCCACAATTTCAGGTATTAAATCCTGCCTAGTAAGTTGGATTTGAGACTATGCAACATGAAACTGGAAATAAAACTCCTTGAAAGGAGTTTTGGTTAGCCAAGAAGAAGCACCTAGAGATTCAGAATCAAAGATAAACACAAGGAACAGATGTAAGGGAAAATGTCAGATATCCTAGACAATTAAATTTGTTCTCTTGGCATTCTCAGAAGCCCCATTCTTGTATGTTTGTTTTGTTTTAGTGACCTTTTCCAGGCATCCTTTGTTGGGCCTGGATATTTGAGAGCTGAACCACTGTCAAGAGGTGGTGATGATAATGTCCTCTCTGCCCTCAGGGCTGATGGGTCACCATCACACGAAGTCAGGGAGTACTGCTACCCTGCATCCTTTCACAGAGCTCTCAAAGTAGAATGTTGATTTGATATATGAATAACATCCAAATTTCTCCAGCCAATCAGTATTTTCTTGGTTTTATAAAGTCATTAACTGCCAACTAAAATCTCAAGGTCAAATAAAATTTTTGGATTTGTAAAAATGGCCTCTTCGCCTTTGGCTAGCATTTAGCTGAAGATGTATTTATAATGTTTTTCAATCAATTAAAACTAGGCTGTAATACATTTGCATTATCTGTTACAAAGTAGTCCAAAAGAGAATTAATCTCCGCTTGGACAAAAGCCTGTAGAGTTAATCTTTCCCTCTAATATTGGTGTCTTTTTTTTCCTGAAAAATCTTTTACAGAAAGAAAAAAAGAGTTAAAAAAAGGGGAAGTTATATATTTGGAAATATTTTGAAGTGGCTTAGCCACTATTGTCAAAAAGTGTCTATTACAATGTATAGAAATTAAGTTTCAAAACTTCACCAATCCCTTCAAAATTATCCCATTCTACTTATGTCATAAATGAACCTGGATCCAGAATATGGTTCCCTTCAGTAAAGGAAAAAATGAGGAAACAGCCAAAGAGATGGATGAGAGGTGTCTCCAGGACTACTCTCTTTGTTTCAAAGCATTTTATATAGGGTTATGGAAATACTTCCTCTGAGGGTCTTAAGCATCCAAGACATGGTTTGCAGGTTTGGCAATCAATGGCAGTGTGCAGACTAATGGCAGGACCATTGGTCAGTGTTTCGGGTAACTAGAGCGAGTTTCCTCCTTTCTCCCCGTATCACATCATTTGTCTTTGAATGAGGAACCAAGAGTTCTGTCTCTCCTCCTTTGGTTAGCACTGTGCTTTCTGTCTGTAAGCATTTGTCTTCCTAAAACCAGTATTAGACCTTCATTTTCATAATATATGCCAATTACATAAAAATGAATGGAGAAAAATAGTTGACAGAAAGTTTGATATGTGGCAAATCTTTCATTTTTATTTAAGGACTCCACTCATGGTTCTTATATTTTCTACCAGGACTTGTGACTTGAATCTTTCAGGAGAGAGGTGGACATTTCTCCATTTTCCTGCACATATAGCGTATTACTGGGCAGTGAAGGGTTGACTTACACAAGCTTTTATATTTTATATTTTTATATTTTAAAAAGATGAGTTTTAGCATATTTTATGAAGTATTTTTTGAAATTATTTTATTCTGCTCACTACAGTTATACACATGATAATTACCCACTTGGCGTTACAGAGGGAGTGGAATTATTTTCAGTATATTTTAGTGTTTTAGTGATTCCTTTGAGTTCTCAGTAGTTATTCTCATGTTAATTATACCTGGCATTATAGACAGAGTAGTATTAATTAAGATTCTGTAAGAGATTTTGGAACTCTGCAGAGAGTTAATTTACTTTTTTAATTTGAAAAATTTTTAGATTTTTCTGTGGAATGGTACAAGATTTTATTGACCTACAAAAATGACAGATAATTCATACAATCATCTTTAACTTATTTGGATTAAAATTCATAATGTTTCAATGGTAATTTATTTATTTATTAAAGGTATATTTATAAAATTGAAAATATTTTCATCCTTGACTATTCTCTAAATATATTTTCTATATATTTTATTTATCCAAAATTGTTTTAGTGAAAACATTAAAAAAAATCCTTGAGATATTGTTAGAAAGCCTGCTGTTTAAGCATTTCTGTATGCACAAATGAATAGCAGTTTTAGGTATGCTGAGGAAAAGCATGAATTTAATTGAAAATTTCTCTTTCAAGTTTCTATGTCTCCTCACCTACGAAGTCTTCCAGGGAGTTGCTTCTTATTAAACTGGACATGTTTCAAACATCACATTTTAAAAATTATTTTAAGAGAGTTTATTCAAAGGTGTTTATATTCATTCCATATGGGTGTAACAATCTATTTGAAAAATAGTATTTCCAAGTGTAAGTGGATAAGGTTATTTTACTAAATGCATTCTTAGACACATACTTGAGGTTTCATTTCACTTTAAGGAACCTTTTAAAAGTCATGCAGCATCTACCTTTGCTGTGGAAATAAACAGGGTGCTGGGGAAGCCCAGTGGGGTCAGCCAGTCTGGGAAACTGCAGCCAAGGCCATGTGTTATGTTTCCATATACATCATGTGGGATTTGAGGGGGCATATCCTCCTGTATGTGTCTATCTGCTGCAGGAAAGTGAGGGACTTGATTTATGGGACACTGTGTTGGTCAGGATCTCTGGGAGGTATATAGTCTGTTTTATTTTTGGTATCAGACTTGACTGTGACCTCTTGCAGCATCTTTGCGCTTCTAAATTACACCTAAATTATGCAACTAATTTAGTTTAAAATCACTGAAGTGACTTCATGATGTTAATTACAAGACAGCATTGATGGGCTGTCAGATCTAAAAGAAGTTTACTTTCCACCAGTATTTCTACTGACCCTAAAAGATATTTAAATTTAGATTCGTACTATATCCTGTAATTTTAGCAGCTGGCTTTACTAGGTCTTACTAGCCAGCCTGAGTGCTGGCCTGAACATTGGTGAGCAATTTTTGTGTGCAGAAAGGTGAATCAAGAGTATTAAATACAATACATAATGAGAACCCTGTATTAAATCTGCAGTTAACTCTTCTTCTTAATAGCCCATTTATGGATGTCTGCTGCATTTGGTCTTATATATGCATTTTACAGTTGTTATTTTGTTTTCAAACAAAATAGTTACGTAATTGAATTTTATATAAGTTCGATACTGTAGAATGCTGTGAATCTCTGTGATTTGGTGAGAATGGTCAATTTTTGCTTTTACCATGAAAATGAGCAAATCTGTTCTTCCACATGGAATTTGTGTTGAACAAATATTTTCTTTCAGAAATACTGTGCTTTGATTAGCTCTTAATTTCTATGTCTTTTGTTTGTCTGTAAAATGCTGATGTGCATCATTTGTCAACTCTGTTGTGTTCTGACTCTCAGTTTCTGTATTTGACTTTGACTGACTCCCTTCCTGGCGGTTTGTGGTACCTGCTGCTTTCATTGCAAATCAGGGGGCAGGCAGGGCAACATGAGAGTTTAAAAGGTCACAAGAAATCAGAAGACATCCTTGAGATTAATTACCTTCTTGTTCAAAATCCCTCTGTTGAAATACTCACCTTTCCTATCATGCTGCAGGCCATCCAGCGAGAAAAGCCTGAGAAGTACAGAAAACTGCAAGATGCCAGCAGATCAGCTGAGGCCCTGGTGGAACAGATGGTGAATGGTAATTACTTGGGAGTTGCTTGATATAATCTTCTTAGGGATTTGATAAACGAACAGGTTCATATTTATCACAAGAATTATATTAGCACATATTGTCTAAATGGAACACTAAAGTGATATTGCCTTATATTTCTTTTATTATTTCTGGATGTTAAATCTGTTAATTAGAAAAGAGGAAAAAAAGTATTGTCACTTTAGTACCATGCAAAGAAATGTGTGTGAAACTCACAGTAATGAATTGTGTATTAACAATCTGTTCTGTGCAGAGACTTAAGTTGTAATCTTATTTTCTGAGTACTCTAAGCTTCAAAGTACATTAACACATCTGAGTTAGAGAGCTCCGAAGGCATTACTTTAACCAGTTGGGGAAAAAATGCTTCCTGACTTTTAATATAGAATCTGTGTTTTGTAATATACATATTGCTGTAATGTTCTGTATCACAGAAAATAGAACATTTTATTTGGATTTGGAAGAGATTTTTGGCATTTAGTTTTTTGAAGATAATAATTGTCAAAACTTTTACGACTCTTAAACAAAGAAAAATAGCTGCAAGGGCTTTTGTTTGTTTGTTTTTCCAAAGAAATTATTACATTATGCCATTCTTTTGAACTTTTAAATAAGGGAAAAACAAAACCCAAAGAAAAGTAAATGAAAATAAAATTGTAAGTCATGCCATTGTCCTTAATATTAAATAATGTCTTGCTTTGCAATAAAATATTAAACGTGGGCCTACATCTGTCATACTGGTGTGATTACCAGAAATACAGATGCTGAATACACTGATATTTGGAACACTTATTTTCTTTTAAATTGTTAGAGCGAATAACCAATAATTAAATTGCTAAAAGTGAAATGCTTTAAGTCTGAGGTACTAACTGGCCAAGCTGGAGAAATTTGAGGGACTCCTAAGATTATTTTTCTTAAGTATGAAGGTGTAATATTTTCAAATAGACCATACTTAATGTGTGGGACATATTTAATCATCAATTTTTTTTAAATTTTTTTTTAATGTTTTCTGTCTGGGAGAACTGGTTGTACATGTCTTTTAGGGCAGCAGCTGAAATTTGCGTGCTGACATATTGAGGTTCCTGTTTTGGGCAGAATCTGTCTAGGGCATATTTATCCTTGCCCCACTCTTCGATTAGCCAAATGCAGACCTGGACCTCAAGAATTCCAGTTTAGTTTCTTTGGATTATGTAGTACTTTATGACGACTAATTTTGGTGTTAGTTTCAGAACTCACTGCCATCTTAAATAATGCTTTCCCTCCACTTAGTGCCTACCATGTCATGTACCAAGTAGACTAACATTCTGTCTTAATTATTCTCATGGGGTTTTAACTCAAGACTCTCTTTTCCTCTCCCTCAGTCCATGGGTCCATTCTTATTCATGGTTTACAGGTGTTGTGATCTCCACTGTGGCTAGATGTGCGTATAAATATTTCTAATTTCTCAAATCCCACATTTTTTTTAGGAAGCACATCTTCCAACTGGGTGGCAGGCACAGGGTAGACTAACTAAGCCAGCATGACTTTATCAACTTCTTCAACTTTGTCAACTGCTCTGAAGTCTGTGTCATGCATTAAATTGTGGTAGCCTTGGTAGCAAAAACATTCCGGCATGGCTGACAGGTTAATTGGCTGTGAAAATGAAGATTGCTTATTGTCGTGGTTTTAGGGAGGAAACAATCCCTTTCAAAAGAGAAACAATTCCTCTGGACTTGAAGCTTTCAACTGCTCCAATAATGCAAAAGCATTTTGAATAGTAGTGTTTGGAGTAGTTAATTAATGCAGTAATTACCAGCAGTAGAGAGTAGAATTAAATAATTAACATTAGTTGGTGAGAACTATGAGATGATTTTAACAAAATATTGGCAAATGGAATATCTTGCAAGGTGCTCGAAATTACTCCTTGAGGGTAGAGGAAGTTAACTGCCATTGTAAAACCATTGTACTTTTGAATACTGCATATTTTCTATTTGTCTTTTCTTCTAATCATTATGATCTAATTCCATGATCTAATGGTTGCAATTTAGTTCAAAGGAAATTGAACTAAAAGTTAAGTAAAAATATTAACTTAACTTTAAAACTTCATCTCAAACTGTAGTAGAGTTATGCAGCTTTTTATTTTCCACAGTAATTCAACTAAGTTTCTGTAGTGTTTGTGTCTTGCGTAAATTTTTTGTTTTGATTGTTGTATTCACTAAGAACAAGAAGAAAGATTTACTGAATCTCAAAAATAACATTCAGTGGAGCAGCCTTAATTATTCCTTCATACCTTCCTATTCCCGTGCTGGAACTCTTTCCATAACATGGGAAGGAACTGGATTTAATTCATGTGCCAGTATAGATTTGTGGGAGACCTGCAGTTTAATATCTAGTGAAGGGAAGGTGTACTATGTTATTTTAATGAAAAAGCTTTCTAACTACCACAATTTACAGATCAAAAATGATGATGCTCTCATTGTTATTCTTAAGGAAAATGAGTCAGTGATTGAACAGTGATTGTCATGCATTTGCAGTATGATCTGTAATTAGAAGACTACATAAAGCAAACAGATTTAAGGCATAGATCAGCTCAGAGTCAAGTGATGACATTTTAATCGTATTGTTAATTTTTACTTATTGTGTGTCAATTAGATCTGGACTAATAATGATTAGACTCTTTAAGATTCCAGTTGTGCTGACAATGAATTCCTGGCTTTACTTAATATATAAAATATTATTTCACTTTGCTCTCAAAAAAGATTCTGAATATAACAGCTGAAGAGCATAAAAAGATAAGACCTCTGGTGGCTTATAAAAGCAAGTTCAGAATGGTGGTGAACTCCATTGTTGTATCATTTCTATTTGTTTTCTTTCTTTGTTTTTTCTGTGATAGGTAGGAGAGGGAATAAGTTAAAGAAAACAGGATTCTGGAGAGAATTGGATTGGTTTATTCAGGGTTTAATTTATTTGTTCCTTAGCAGAGGGAAATATTCAGAGGAAACATATTTACACAGGACACTCCTCTAGCTTTATGTAAACATTGTCAGCCACTGTCAGCAAAAGTATCTTGCACTGGAAAGAACTGCCCTCTCACCCTTGTGTTTGTAGGCAGGGCGTCTGGACATTGCCATTTGAAGGGCTTTTGCCATCACAAGAGAAATCACTGATGCTTCTGATGGATGCCTCTTTATCCAGCCACCCACATGGGCTGTGCTCTGCCTCTCCTTGCTCATGCTTTCAAAGAAGTCTGATGATGCAATCAGTGAAAATTTACATATTCAGTTTGCCAGTGTTTGTAGGAAAAAAAATCTGTTTTGTTTTTCTTTACTAAATTATATTCTAAAATAGAATAACAAATCTGTTGATGCATAAGTGAAGCAGTTTAGCAGTTTGAGTGGACACTTGGCTATTACAGTAGTTTAGAATAAAATAAACAGGTCATCAAAATGAATAATCAGAGAATTTTGATAGGAAGCATTAAAGTGAATACAAATCAATTTGTTGCAATAAAACATGTAATTTTGAAGTGCCACCATTCTGTGGAAGAAATATATTATCTTCTAAGTTACGTGAGAGTCGAAAGCTGCAAAAAACCTGATGATGTTACATTATTCTATCACAGAACCATAGCAAATGACAGATGCACTTAACAAGATATACTTCATATTAAGTGGCAATTCCAAAGCACTTGCATGTAAGGTGCTTCACAATTAAAAATATTCAGGCACAATTTGTTATGTGCTGTATACAAGGTAATAAAATTAATGGATGCACTTCAGATAATGATCTGTTTCCTCTGGGTACAGTATATTTATACAGTGATTATAACAGGAGATTTTAGAATGTGAAACATGAAAAGATTATGAACCAACTACTATTCATAAAATAATGTTTTACCAGAAAATGTGTTTTATATTGTTTCTTTGCCTGCTTGTAAACTTTTGGTATGTCTTGGTAAAGTTGCTTAAGTTAATGAAGAAATCAGTAGTTATCACAGAAGAAGGTTTCAAACAAGACAAGGAATAATGGAGTTTTTTAAGGAGTAATAAAGTAAAACACAGGAAGTTCCACCTCAACAAAAGGAAGAATTTCTTTACATTAAGGGTGGCGGAGCACTGGAACAGGCTGCCCAGGGAGGTCATGGAGTCTCCCTGTCTGGAGACATTCAAACCCCACCTGGACACTTTCCTGTGTCACCTGCTCTGGGTGACCCTGCCTTGGCAGGGGGGTTGGATGGGGTGATCTCCAGAGCTCCCTTCCAACCTAAAGATTCCATGATTCTGTGAAATTCTTGGTTTTCACCAATGGGTCAAACTTGCCCAAACAATCTGAAGTGTAAGTAACAGCCATTTTATTACATCCTTCTGGAAATGATATGCTGGCATTTGATGGATGATTTTGAGTTACCTGAATGGACTGAGAAATAAGAGTTTTAAAAACACATGCTATGGAGATTTTATCTTCCTTTTAGTAGGATATTGTGCTGCCTAATGAAGGTACATCTCTGCAATATTTTACCAAACATGCCTCTGCATAAACCAGTTTTGTACTGTCCACTTCAGTACATGAAGAACAAAAACATTTTTTTATCTGTGCATTTTTGGACTCACATTTAGACTCAAAAATTAGATGTTAAATAAAAGAATTAAAGAAAATTGACAAATAGTTGCTGTTTTCACATACTTAAATGTGTCATCTTAAGAGGGACCTATGGGCAAAATAAGAAAAGAAGATCTGGTGAATGTAGATTTTCGTCTGAAATACAGTCCTCTCTGAATCCTTGAAGAAAGTATGTCAGTGAAAAGTAGTATTATATATGGAGAATCCATGACTGCACTTCTCCTGGTAATCATAATCTCGCCTAAGGGTACTTTGGAGACTGTGGCAGCTAAAAAGAAAGGAAAGGAGGAATAAATAAAGCGATCTTTCTATATCTAGTCTGCCAAACTCACAGGCAACGTCTTCCAGGTTCAGAGATAATAATGAACACAGTGGCAGATAATCTGCTCTCTGTTATGAATATACAGCATTTTTATAACCAACTCACAACAGATACAATTGTTGGAATACAGCACAGTTAAAGTCTTATTGTCTATACGAATGTTTGTTCTTGCTGTTGTTAAGATTCAGTATCTGTGTGCCTGGTTGTCTGTTCAGATGTGCTGTGCGATTCAGATTTATGCTGCCTCTTCACATGCTCATTAGACATTACACTTTTAGAAAATGTAGTTATGCTACCACATCTCCAGATGAGCACACACACAGAAGACAGGATCATGTTTGGATTTTATTAAGATGTGTCACAATACTTCTTTACCTCTTCAAGCTTCAATGTTCATTTTATATCCTTGCCCAGTCCTTAAGCTGTGCTCTTCAGTTTCTTGAGTATAATGTGGATGTGGAGCTGCTCCAACCACCACAGTTGCCATTATCTCCCAGTAGTACTGGGCTTTCTATTTTTCCTATAGTTTTGCTTTTTGAAATGCTGTGCAATTTGCTTGGCTAGGGCACCATCCCAGAGTAAAAGCATATCCAGAGAACTGCTATCAGGTACTGCACAGTCTGTTTCCAAATGGGCTGTTTCCAAGCAACTCTGAATGAAATAGCCCTGAGCTGGTTCCAGAACAGGATTTGCTGGAGCACTGAGGTGCTCCACAACAGACATGGTCCCAGATTATCATATTGTTTACCATATAACATGCATTATAGAAATTCCTTAGAATATTTGATATAAAAAACCCTCTAATATTTTTTATTTAAGTGTTCTTAAGAATGTGGCATTGCTCAATGATTTGACAATTTTGCTAATTTTGAAATCAGTATTGGTCCTATTGCTATGTGTATCATTACATGTCATTACAATTAAAAAAATGTTAGGGACTACATTTAAACTTCCAGTGAAAAATAAATGAGATGATCAAGTTAATATTATTTCGAAGTCAACCTGAGTTCAAGTTGCAGAATGATTATGAATTATGTTATTGTAGGACACATTTTCTTATCTTTCATATGTATTGATTTACTTTCTTCACAGGAAGTGAAGAAAATTCCTTTTACTTTTTAATTGTTCTAATTTCCTTGTCTGTAATAGCTAAAGTCAGTTTTATTTTATGAACTTTAATATAAGCATGATTATTGAGCAACAGACAGAAATAGGCCAACTACATCAGAGAAACCAAAGTATTTGAAAATAACCATAGAGAAGCATCACCTATGGTTTCTTGGCTCTCTTCTTACTGTCTCCTCATGGTTATTGTTGGACACACAGGATTGGCCTAGATGGAGGTTTGATCTGATGTTTTTTTTATTCCTTAGTGTTTATGGTATTTCTAAAATAACATGTAATGCAAAATATAAGGGTTGGATTATCAGAAACCTCTAAATAACTGTGGAATATAGCTCCCATTAATTGTAATCAGTCTTTTTATAGAAGAAAAGCCAGCAACAGTCTTGTACATTAAAATCTAATTACAGTCAAGACATAGTTTTCAAAATCCAGCTGTCAGACATTTTCTTATTTCTTACAGCAGTTTTAATTAGCTTTATGTATTGCATCTCTACTTTCTGCTTTATTCCCATTCTTGTACTTTAATGTAGTTTATAACTCATTCCCACAGCAACAAAAGTACCCAGGCAGCAACTTTAAATATTTTTTATATGCTTTCCCCGGTAACGTGTAACATCTGTAGATTCAGAACTGTTATTTGGTGATAAATCATTAACTGGATTTATGAGCTCTCAAATAGAGGAATTGAATTGTTAAACTATCCTACCTTTTTTTTTTCTTTTCCTTATAACTTGTTTATCTTTAAGCACCTTCTTCTCTTGTTTTTCTAGAGGGTCTGAATCCTGACAACATTAGACAAGCCTCAGAGCAGCTGAAGAGCCGCTGGATTGAGTTCTGTCAGTTGCTGAGTGAAAGACTGGCATGGCTGGAGTACCAAAATAGTATCATTGACTTCTACTCCCAGCTGCAGCAACTGGAGCAGACAGCAATTGCTGCAGAAAACTGGCTGAAAGCACAACCCACACCAGCAACAGATCCTGCTACAGTAAAAACCCAGTTAGAAAGATGCAAGGTTAGAGAGTCTTCTTCAGGTTTTTTATGATATTGCACTTCATAGGTGTTCCACTGGTGGGACAGATTATGACCTACATTATTTCAGTATAAAAATGGTAAATGGACTCCTTGTACTTACAAAGTCAATATTGAAAATATTTGTTCAAGGAAAGGAAAGACTGGTAAAGAAATAAAGAGGCAACAGAACCCAGGATATGGGTCTTTAAAACTCTGCCCCAAATATTTAGTTATTAAGATACTCAGACACTTATAGGGAACTATGGCCCTAAGGCCTTTTTCGTATTTAATTTTCATGTGAAAATCTGTGTCTTTGGTTCCTCATTAAGAAAATGCTGCTCATCACCTCTGTTAAGAATCTGTGCCAGAACATTGTTTTCAAGTCCAAAATTCTGCCATTGCAGACCACTTTACTACTTAAACATCCTGTGTTCTGATTCAGTGTAAGTTGAGTAATCAAACGGAGGAATATTCTTCTGTCACAATATGAGGGAATCGCAATAGTTGTACAAAAACTGTCACAGCAATTCACTTATAATTCTCCCTAATTGTTTATATTTGTGTGCTTCACCATCATAGAAGTTGCTTCTCTCTCTTACTGTAGACAACTCTGTGGGTGGGGAGCTTACAAGCCAATATTGTTTGACAGGAATATATTGAGGTGTAGTATTGCATTATAAATTGCACAACACACTTGTAGAAGTCTGACTTTAGGAAATCTCTGACTCCAGAAGCTCTCAAACAGAAAATGTTTGAAACCCAAACTGAGATCTATGCTATTCCTTCAATTTTCAGGCATTTCCAAGGTGGCATTTTACCTACAGAGGTCTCTGTTCTCATGCACTGCAGAAAACCTTTCTTTGTTTAGCTCTGCTATGAACTGTACATTTGGCTTACTTTGCTCACTTATTTTTATTCAGTAGCTGCAGGTGTCACAGCAAATTCAAGGTATAACAGCACAACCTCATTGCTCTCTACAGCTTCCTGAGAGGAGGAGTAAAGAGGAAGGTGCTGATCTCTTCTCCCTGATATCCAGGGACAGGATGCATGGGAATGGTTCAAAGGGTGCCAGGGGAGGTTTAGACTGGAATGGGAGGGTGTTCAAAGAGTGTCACAAAAAGGCTCCTGGCGAGGTTGTCGATGCCCTCAGCCTGTCAGTCTTTTAAGAGCCATTTGGAAAGTGCCCTTATCAATGTACTTTAACTTGTCAGCCCTGAAGTAATCAGGCAGTTGGAATGGATGTTCCTTGAAGGTCCCTTCCACCTGATCTGTGCTATCCTAACCTTAACCTCAGCCTCTAATGTGTTACTGTGAGGCTGCTAGAAACCACTGGGCATCTTCATCTGTCCTTTTCTACTTCATTTTATTTAGCCTGTACATAATGTAACAGAGATAGGTCCAAGATTATGGTACATGTGGTGTTTTTCTCTTCCCAGCTTCACATGCGAAGGATGTTCCTTAGGCTTGAAATTTTAATGTACAATCTTTATTATTTTCTTTGAGCATAATGTCCTGTGAAAGCGACTTTAGGGTGACTTTAAGCAGTGGTATCAATCAACAATTTTATTTGGAACAGAGGCATTGATTTGTGAGGAAAGGGTAAAATGTTGAATTGGTTTGTATTGTAACTGATGTATTTGGAAGCAAAACAGTTGTGTAATGTGCACTGAAACAGTGGTGATTTCATGGCACTAGTGATTTCATGTCTTGGGTAGCTGTATCTTGATTTTTTTTTTGTGTCGTTCAAACATGCAGGATGAAATCATTCGAATGTCAACCCTGCAGCCTCAGATTGAACGGCTAAAGGCTCAAAGTCAAGCACTCAAAGAGAAAGAACAGGGACCAGTGTTTCTGGATGCTGACCTTGCTGCTTTTACCAGCCATTTCAAACAAATATTTGCTGACATGCATGCCAGAGAAAAGCAGCTACAGACCAGTAAGTGTTCTTGACAAGAAGTAAATTTGCCTGACTAGCATGCATAGAATAGGTGGATACACTTTGCTTTCCCAGTTTATTTGCTTTTGTGCTGCTAAAGCAGTAGTGCAATTTAGGTGGTCTTCTTTGCAACTGAATTAGTCTTTCAAAAATTATCAGTGCATTTCATATTTTCCATTAATAAGAAGTCAAGGGAAGGTCCACTATTCAGAAGCAAAACTTCCACTCAATATAATTCTACCATCAAACCTCCCCTTGTTAGTATGTTTATGGACAGATTCAGTGATATTTTTTGGCACCATCAAACTGTCTTTGTTTAGTTGGGTTATAAGATGGGGCACTCCATCTCTGTCAGTCAGTAGAGAGGAAAGAGAGCTTAATTACAGGAGTGAATCTGCTCCACATTTTCACACAATAGAAATATAACTCCATAAATCTCATCAAAGAGAGTAGCCGCCTTAGCATATTTAGTTTTTCATCATGTGGCCAACTCTTTCTTATTTGCAACACAGAACACAACTGCCAGTTATAACATTATTTGCAATATTTTTAGTAAAATGAATTTTTCAAAAGGGGAAAAAAGTTATACCAAAATAGAAAATTAGCTATTCCTAATTAATGATACGTAGCATATCAGTAATTACTGTACACTTTCTGTATGAGATTATGAAATTAATAAAGTATCAGATAAAAAAATACAAATTTAACTTTTCTCAACAACAAAGATATTATTTTCCCCTTAAACCAATGATATCTCTAAAGTATTGTACTGATTTGAAATTTGACATAGTGTTAGCTCTTTCTAGTGGATTTTTCTAGTATTCCTCCTAAATTCTTTCATGGAGAGTTTTGGATTTTTGTTTTTTTTCAACACTACATTACTGCACTGCTATAGTAGTTTTGTGTGTGTCCACATATGCAAACTGAAGAGGTGATGATACATAGGAGAACAGAAGAAATAAAATGCAAGTGTCCCATAGTAAGTGATGAAAAAATGAATTGTAGAAGTTCAACATTAAGGAGAGTAAAGTTTATTCATGACTCTAAAGTCAAGACGTACAATGGGTAGGGTGTAAAAACCATTAATGTGGTTTTTACATATGTTTTATATGCTGAAATCATTTGCCATTCTCCCAACAGAAAAATAGTGTAAATACTACCTTCTTTATGATTTCTCCTCTAGTTAAACTTCCACAGTGGTTGGGTTTGCCACATCAAATTTCACTGTAGTAAGAGGTCATGAATTAACCAGTTCATTAGTCCAGTAAGATAAATAGTTTCGCTGCCTGAACTGTAATGCCATGGGCTTTGGTCAAGTTCTTCCTGAGTATTCCTTCCCCCTCCTGGGCTGCTCTAATCTCCTCCAGTATTCTGGAGGAGATTAGTAAATCATATTTGATGTTCAAAAATTTTATACACAGTTTTATCCAAAGTTCTAATTTTTCCTTTCATAACTGCTGTAGGTGTGAACAAACATGCCTGGGTTAGTTTTGCCTATTGCTGTTTCAGGACAGTCTTATGAATCAAAAAACGGAGGGGAAAAAAAAAAAAAAAAACAACCCTGAATCCAAAGCATAGAAAATTTGGCTCTTTGAGACTGAGTTTCTTCTGCTTTCTTTAGTGACTACTTTTCTCGTGTTGTACAGATGTGCCATATCCCGTTTCTTTTCCTGGCCTTAATTTAATAGAAAATGTTGAAATTTTGTTAAAGTATTTTAGTTCTTTCCATCTTTTATTTACATCAATTATCTGTAATTAATTGTTTCCTACAGATGGGTAAGTTTCCTGAGGACTGAATGATGTTTTGCAGATGAATCAAATAGTATTTGATTCTTTTTTTCTCTTTCCTGTGCATAAAACCTACATGTGTTTAAAAAGATTTTTCTTTTTTGATTAATCATTAGGGTTTCTTTTTATGTTAGAAAGGTATTTAATTTTGACCATCATAAGAGGTTTGGTTACTTTGCGTGAGTTTTTTGGGGGTTTTTTTTAATGTTCTATTGCTTCATTATCTTTTCTGATGAATAAGGGTATTTAGATGTTCTCTTTTTCAAGGGATTTTTTCCCTCATAAACAGTTTTCTCTAATTTTGGGGATTGTCTCAGTCAAATATTTTTTGATTGGGTTTTGATTGTGTTTTTTTGAGTGATGGTAGTTTCTCTTGGGTTGTTTTTTTAAACATTCAAGAGTGTTTAGTAGTTTCTCTGTTCTACACTGTAGATTTGTCAATAAAATAATACCAAAGATTAACTCTTATTTTCTTACATGTTTTTCTCCACGATTTCATTAGCATTTCCAGTTGTAAAATCTAATTTAAATTCTGAAACCTACTTGGTTACATTTTTTCATTATTTTGTAGTGCTGTTTGTGAAAGAGATAAAACCTCATAGAATATTAAGAAATATGACCCCATTTTTCTCACTCTGTAGAATGCCTGTATATCCATAGGTCATTTGGAATGTGATGTATCCAGCATTCCAGCTGTCTCTTCTGCCCAAACACATTTGGAGTAAATTCTAGAGTATTGGTATATATAGAAATAATAAAGGTCAGACAGAGCTTAAAGCTGTTCAGTAATCTACACAAGGCAGTGAAATGGACAATGCTGGCAATAACTCGAATATGAAGAGTGTGATTTCCCAAGGAAATTCTTAGATTTTGTAATGCCCTGGTGAAAAAGGAGGGTTTGTACTTTATATTTACTTGTCTTGAAATTAACTGCTGCTACGTCAGAGAGATTTCTAGAGAGCAGCCTGGTCAGCCTCCCGTTCCCCCTGAGCCCAGGGAGAGCTGACAGTCAGTGTCAGGTACATGAATACTCCCTGGTTCAAACCTCCTCCTGCCTGGCAGCTGTTTCTTTCCAGCATTCTTCTAGCTCTGTGACTGAACTAAATTCAATTAAGGTGCTTCTGCTTTTCAGTCCTGCTGCATTGAACTGTTATCCAGTCATGGCCTTGATTGAGATACATGTTCTCATTTTGATGGGACTGTTCTTCAGAAGGAAATTGGAAAATCACTAGATTTTTAGAAAGTAACTCAAAAAAACCCCCAGAATTTTGTCACAGGTAAAATTAAAATTGTCAAGATGGAGGTGGCAAAGAAAAAGTCATATTTATTTCCATTTTTCTCTGCTTCATGAATTTATGCACTGTGCTTTCCTTTCAAGTTCTGATTCTACCCTTGCAGGATCAGTAATTCCCAAAGGTGAAGTCATCATTGTCATCACTGCTGTTGTTATTATTATTAATGATGAATTATTCATTTACATTCAAATTATGTTTCTCCTGTTTATTTCAGGAAGTACTTTAGAAAGTTTTTGCCTTCTATATCATGTCAAGATTCTTTAGACCTTTTATTTACCCATGCCATGCTTAAAATTATTTTGCATGAACATCATTATTCTCTCTAATCCATTAGTACAGTATCCTAGAGTGTTGGATTGCATAGAGCTCATGCAATTCAAACTTGGCATAATTTGATAAGATAATAAACTACAGTAACTGTAACAGTATGATGAACATTGGGAGTTTTAGTCTGTAATTATTCTGCCTGGTTAAAACTTTGAACTACTAACTTATTTTGATGCTCTAAGTACATTGGAAATGGGTTATAAGTTGCAGTGAAATTGTAATGATACATAAAATAATCCTTCACAAATCACTGTGTACTTGAGGAAGGAAAATTTTGAGCAAGTGTCCTGAAAACTCCATAATTAAGTTTTCTTTAAGACCTGAATTATGATTTAGTAGTAAAAATATTCATTGCTGTTTGATTTTGAGGGATAAAGTTTGCCTAACCTTCTCTAAATGTGTCTTTCAAGTTGAAGATACAGTTTAGATGTGTGTGAGAATTTATTGTTTTAATAAGCAGCATGCAAGCAATTTCTTTCCCTTTTTCTCCCCATCCATTTATTTAAATCAAGATCAAAAGGACAAAGCAGCCTGTGAAATGAATGTGTATGAGATAATGTCCTCTACTCTCTAGGTGATTTTATCCTTTTCCTCAGTGGTAAAAATGAATATTTTTATGGATGGGAAATAAAACCACCTAAAAAATAATTGTGTCTTTAAAAGATATTTACTGTTACAATAGATCCAGTAGAACTGGAGAAGGGCTTCCCTGGAAGTGTTCAAGGCCAGGTTGGATGGAGCTTGAGCAACCTGATCTAGTAGAAGATATCCCTGCTCACAAGAGGAGGGTTGGAACTGGATGATCTTTAAGGTTCCTTCCAACCCAAACCACACTGTGATCCTATTACTCCCTTCTGTTTCTTTTAATAGCTTTATAACAAAGAGAATTGGAAGTCTTAAATCACTTGCATAATATTGATCAAGTATTACACAAGATTCCTTATGATTCTGCTTTGAGACTTTCTGGTTAAAAATGTAGGAGAAAGGAATCAGCTTTTATGAAGACATCAGTATAAATACCTTGATGAATTGGTTCAAATATTTGTATTAAAATGTAAGCAAAACAAAGTTGTGAAAAAATCAGCCTAGTTTTAAATTGTGTTTACTGCTGAGGAGATTTTTATTGGAAATACATGAAGTTCAATCTTGTTAATTTATTTCAGGGAATAAGTCTTTACTAAAATGGTGCCATAGATCATATTTATTGTTTTTCATGATGGTGTGATGAACAGTGGGATTTGTACTGACTGGAGGAGAAACACATTGCAACCTATCCAGTGTGATTTGATAGTTGTTGAGATAATTGTTCCATTTCATTTCTGATTTGGGAAAATACTTTTGATTGAAAAATCTGGTCACAAAAAACAAGGAAGCTGTAAGGGAAAACAAACAAAGTATTTTAATTACTTGGAAAGCTATTTTCCCATATTTGGATACTTCTACTTATTAGAAAGATATCCTAACCAAGTATCTATTTGAACATTCTTTTTCCAAATTTACAGACCTTATCTAATAGAAATATGCAAGTGCAAATGTATTTGCCTGTCAGTTCTCAGGGGTTACAATGTCAATCACACCAAAATGCATTCCCTCCAAGTGGAATAGATTAATACAAAAACATTCTTCCCTTCTGGTATGGGAACTGTATTCTCATATTTCACAGTAACATATTTGTAATTTCCCTCTGTGATATTTTGTTACAGTTTTGCTATGTCTAAACTAGATCCATATTGAGGACATACTACATCTTTTTCATTGCCAATTCACTTTTTTTATATAATACAGCAGAATCCATATTAATGCAGTTTGCTTATTGTGTGAACTTTAGTCCATAAATATTAGTATCACAAAAGAAATTTTAGGATAAAAAGAAACAGGTCTTGAATGTGGGTTTATGTTATTAGCATGGGTAATTTAGAGATTCATACTGCCCACAGAGAGGCCATAAATGGGTTAGATTATTTAGACAGTTATAACTGGGTAATGTAAATCCCACTGTAGGAGTTTGACTGAATTCTCACCATTGACATCATGTGCTGCTAAAATAATAAAGGCTCTTAAGTACTATCCTAAAATTAATCTGCTTCCTTGTGGATGAAAATGCTGACACATTGTCTATCTTAAAAGAGAATTGAAAAGTATTTCACTGTTACTAATCTGTAGAATCTGGAAAAGTGGAATGGGAAAACTATGGTTTCACTCAACTTAAAAATGCTTTTTATAGTTAATATTTAATAACCGAATTGTAAAGACACTAGCTTGATTAAATCAACATCTGTGATCCCATTTGAACTCTTAGTTAGTCCTTCCAATAGTAGAAAACATAACTCATTACAATTGAATGAAATGTTTGCAGTGTTAGGATAGTTTTAGAATTTTTAATACTATTGGCAAGCTTGCAGGATAAGAGTTTGATGCAATTTGGTGGAGTTTGCAACAGCAGTTTTCACCTGTTCTGAGGTACTCTTCAGTGCTACCAAAAATAGCTGTTATTTTATTTAAATGCTTGAAGTTATACATCAGTCATAGGATTTGTTTTTCATTTAAAGGGGAAAATAACTTAGAGAAGTCAAACATTACATCACAATACTGAATTCCATTTCATTTTTCTAAATAAAGCTGCAATTAAGAGTTGTATAATTCTTTAACGTATTTGAGCTGCTGAAATTATATCTCCATTCACTGGGAGTGAAGAATTTAAATGTATGTTCTATTCTAAAGTAGAAATTGTTTGGATTAAATGAGTCAAAAACAATACAAATTTCACAAAGAAAAGAAAAGATTTAAAATGTTATTGGTTGAGATGGAAAATGTTTGGGTTTGTGTTTTCAAGAATATGTTACTGTTGCTTTCTGTGTACAAAATTACATCGCAAGGGAAGAAATTCTTGTCTTTCCTTGTACTAAGTCCTATCTTTTGTAAATCCCCAGATATATGCTATAAATCAGATCAGTCAAGTCTTTTATGAGGAAAGTTTGCTATACAATATGCATACTCCACAAGAGAGATTGTCCTGATTTTAGTATGTTATGATATCTAACTGAAAATATTTTTTTTTTCACATAGCATTCTGTTGATCAACTAAAAAATTAGGTTAAAATCTGAAGTACATTCTGCCAAGCATCTGTATGATGTAAGCAATCTTGCACTTAAAAACTTTAACTGTGTTGTTTGTCAGAACTGCTTTTTGGAGAGCTAGATTATTTTTCAGTACCTTTCTTTGTGAAACACGAAAGAAGATGGAGGAGGATACGGGAGATACAAATGGGTGTAACTTTTTTTGAGCTGTTATATTCTTTGTTATTATGTACAAGTTGGAAATGTTTCAGTCCCAAGCAGCCATGCTATTTGTCTGTACATTTTTCAGTGAGTATAGAGGCAACTGTTGTTGATGGCAGAGGGAATGCTTCTGCTAATGAGTTGCTCGTGTGTGTGCCAGATGTTGTCTATTTGCAGCAGCTGTAATGTTGGCACAATGAGCAGAGTTCAATAAAATTCAGCTTTATTGTAGAAGGAAGATTAATTTTCTAAGCTTTTAACAGATGTCTTAAATGGAACATTTTACTTGAACAGAAACATTGAACACATAAAACATGGCCCATAAAAAAGAACCCTAGTTCTTAATACATTTCTGAAATTAGATTTTAGGTTAAGTACAATTGTTTGTTTGTTGATCTCTGTACACACATATTTAAAATAGTTGTCTTTGCCATATAAGTTGTCTTTTGACTTATAACAACAGGGTCAAATGACACACAACTCGTAAAATGGTAGAGATATCTCAAACATTAGAATGAGTGTGTTTATTTTTCAAAGTATTTCTGTTTCCAAAATTATTTTTTATAATTCTGATCTGATACACACTGGGCCTGTTGAAATCTCTTGCCAAACAGCCATAGGCTTCAATAAGGCTTGGTCTTCTATCGAGTGTCTTCTGTCAGCAAACCGAGTAGCGAAGCAAAAAATTGTTTTATTTCCTTCCTTCCTTCCTTTATTTCCTTCCTTTTTTTTCCCCATTGAATGTAGTTTTTGACAGTTTGCCTCCTGCACGCTACAAGGAGACAATGAACACTATACTTGTGTGGATGCAGCAGTCAGAAACTAAACTCTCCATGCCTCAGGTTGCAATTGCTGAATATGAAATCATGGAGCAGAGGCTCAGGGAGTACAAGGTGAGTGATCAAGCTGTGGGCATGAATGTCTCAAATGAGAAGTTTAGAAGAACAGAACTCTTAAGTTGGTGCATGAATCTGCTGAAGCCTGTGGATCTTGAGTAAATAATGCCCGTTTGGGTTTTAGGCAGGGCTTCAGGAGATGGTGGTTGCTTGCTTATATTGATTCCTGAAGTTAAAGAATTTAAAGTGTTGTTCACCATTGAAAGCAATTTTACAAGATATTGAAAATGTTAAGGAAAAGCTCTTGTTTGTCCCCATGGTATATAAAATATTCCTTTGATGATAGCTCTGGTAGTTAAATATAGATTTAGGCCCTTTCATTTTCCAGTGCTGACATGAAAATGATTCTGATTTTCAAAATGCAGGGCAGTCTTTTGTCAGATTTCCTGTCAAATTTGCAAGCAGACACAAATGTGGAACAAATTTTGCCAGTGGGTACAAACCTTCCCTGTATCTCAATGTCTGATAGAGTTTCTACTCTCGGATGGCTAATGAGCATATTGTTTGGTGCACGTTCAGAAATAAAAAGTAGAATATAGAAAAAAAAACTAGATGAAGTAAATTTGGGCTGAGAATTGAAAAAGTTTTAAGAAGTTATAAAAAACTTCTTATCACAGAATCAGTTCTCTAAGTTTATTCTTTTTCTACATGCTCTGGTTCTTTTCCCTGGTTCTTTTGAAAGTGTAATCATCAGGGCCATACTAAACTCCTATCTCTAATTAATGAAATGTATGTAGATCACATCTATTAACAAGCATAAATACCTCTGGTTATAGTTTCAGTTCAACTATAAAAAACCCTACTTTCTATGTTGTATGAGAAAAACAATTCTTCATCATTGCTCAGTAAATTATTCCATTGCATGTTTTAGCAAAGGTGATCTCTCTATGTCTACCTGTGTTTCTGAAACGAAGAAAATTGCCTAGCACATGAATCGGGATTCCATTTGCTTCTTATTCATAGGCTCTACAAAGTTCTCTGCAAGAGCAGCAGAAAGGCCTGAATTATCTCAGCACAACTGTGGAAGACTTGTCCAGGAAAGCCCCTGCAGAAGTCAGTCAGAGTTACCGATCAGAGATTGAGGTGGTCCTTGGCCGCTGGAAGAAGCTCTCGGCACAGTTGGCAGAGCATTGCCAGAAACTGGAGGAGCGAATGACGAGACTCCAGCGATTCCAGGTTAATCAAACTTTTTCAGCCTCAGCTTATACGTGGTGGCTTGTTGCTGTGGGACTAGGACAGAACACATTTAGGTACTTCCAGAAATGAACACCTAAGTGAGATGATCAAAACATTACAAAAAATGCATATAAATGTCTGCTTGATTTTGATGCGTAAAAGATTTTACTTTGAATTCTGATCTTGTGGCTGTTTCTGCCTATGTTGTTTCATTAGCAAAAAGCTTTAATTTTGGTAAAAATTGCAAATAATGTTCCTCTACTTCCTTTTTCAACGTAGCCAAAGCACTTATTCATGCATCTGAAGTAGTTGTACCATATTGACTTTAATGAACTTGCATAATTAAAGTCATCTGTAGTATGGTAATATCTTGGCAGCAGTTTCCAGAAAGCAGAAGCGTGTTTCAGGTATTTAGAATGGCAGCATTGGAACCTCACCTGGGTGTCTGTAGGGATGTTTCTCACTTCTTGCAGGGCTGTTTCTCACTTTTTTCCTCCCCTCCTCTGTCTGTCTTGACATTTTTGCCCTTTCTTAACTCTGTTGTCGCTGAGCATCACTAGCTCACCATAACCTCAGCCATGTCCTGTGGTGGTTCCACAGGAGGAAGCTGGAACTGTCTGTGTCCAGCACAGGACAGCACCTGTCCTCTCCTCACAGATGCCACCCTACTCCCAAGACAGTGCCGCATAAAAAAACCGAGCCACTTTGCTTAAGAAATGCAAGATTTTGTCTTTTCCCTCCCCTCTGCCTACCATCTCTACTCCCCACCCTCGCCAAATTTAGAGGTTTGCCCACTGCTCTTAAAAAGGTCCTCAACATCATGACCGTGCTCTGTAAAGCATGTATTTTTAAAGCTGTATGAGCTGTTGATGCACACAAATTTTAGCCCTTATATTTCTTGCTAAAATTCCTGTGGTACACATCTAATATAAAAGTCGTTGTCTTTTCAGCTTGTTGAATGACTTCTCATCCAGATTATTGTTTTAGCTGTTGTAATTTATGGAATGCGTCAGTATGGGATATGATAAAATCCGTGTTCATAAACAAAGTGGATTTACAATCTGATTGAAAATGCGAGTCATACATTTGATCTTCATTGGTAGCTGGAGACTAATCTCTTTTTAAGTAAATCCCTCCAGATTTATATTTTACCGCATTAATGAACTATACTTAAAGTATTCTTTTAAAGGTATTAAAGTTTCATCATGAAATATGATTCTGAACTATTTTTACTGTTGGATAATGGAATTCACAGTAGATATTTCAACAGTGTTTTGGCACTTGCCATTCTGCAGCATACTGATAATTTTTGTATGATTAATTTTATTAATTGAGTTCATTTTCCATGGTAGCCTGTTGTTTTTAAATATATCAGTGACATTACAGAAATGTTCTCTTTGGTACCTATCTCATTACAGTTATTAAGGCACGTTTGTATACATTTTAGAACACAATCTCTATTCTAACTTCCTTTTTTATGCCTTAATCCAGCTTTGCATTCAGCATGTAATATCGATATGTATTTCATTGGTGATGAAAATTTATGAAAAAATGCTTTATAATTTACTTTAAAATTTTTGCCATATATATTTTTATATTAATATGTGCATCTGTTTACCTAAGATAGCATTTTAAGGTAATTTTAAGTGGCATTTTTAAAATCTCATTCTACTTTTCAAGTTATTAGATTACCTATGTAATATTGCCTGGATTGGTAGTATTCCCTCTTTTCAAGTATTTTATGTTCAGAATTTTTTATTAACTGCAAGAGTTAAGTAAAGACTATGAAAATAATATCACTATTCTAGTGCTAGAAACAGTAACTGAGAGACTCTGAAATGACTCATTGAGTCATTATATGATTTTAGTTTCTGAAGTGAATCTCTTTCAGTTACACTGGTTCTTTTCAATTCAGAATAGTGAGGACATTTCTCTGTGTTGTTTTCTGGTAGAAAAATAGGCACTATAGAGCATATAACTTCCAAAAGGAGTCTGAAGATTAAATGGAAGCACAGAAGATTTGATAGGTGAGCCTGAATTAAATGCCAAGTATGAGTAATCTGAAGCCATAGAAGGAACCAATGAACAAGCATGCAGTATCTAAACACAAATGATATCTAGAAAGCATAAATTTGAGAGCCATAAAGTTGCCTACTCGCAGACACATTAAACTTGGTCAGAAATGGTCAAAGTGCAGGTTAAAGTGTTGATGACAGTCCCAGCTAAAATTGGTTTTCCTTGTTTCCTGTGTTTGTATTTTCAGAGAGTTCAATAATCTTGAAATTACATTGCAATGAGTTTTAGTTGTAGTGTCAGGATGAATTACACTCTTGCCAGTCAGGTTTTGTGTGATGCAATGAAATGTCTTTTTAATACACAGAATGACACTAAAACACTGAAGAAGTGGATGGCTGAAGTGAATGTTTTTCTAAAGGAAGAGTGGCCTGCCCTTGGAGACTCAGAAGCACTGGAAAAGCAACTTGAGCAGTGTACAGTGAGTATTATCTGCCTGCCTGGCAGTTATTCACTTCCTCTGTATGAGCTCAGCTTAAACAGAAGTTACTCAAATGATTACTATTCCTAAAAAAGAAATAAAAAGTTGTAAGGGGATTTCCTTCTGCATTGTATTTGAACCTCTTGCATATCCTAGGTTTGAAAGAAAATTCAGTTAAAAACATGAAAACTTTAATATCAGGAGAAGGCCCACAGTGACAGTATTTTTATGTATTTACAGCAGGAGCAAAACATCAAATACAGAAAATAATATGTAACTAGCCTCCAAAGTCAACTGTTTATTTATTTTGTTGAGTTCACGAATGTTGCATATTTATTTTTTTTAATCTCTGTAATCTGTGCCAATAGATCTTTTTCTGTATCTGTTACTCACATGATTTACAAACTTTTCTGACTGTACCAAAAGAACTTGCAGGTATTGTGAGTTATATCCATTCTTTTTTCATTAAACTTACAAGTTCCAGGATGTTATCCCAGTAGAGTTTTAAAGCATCGTGAAGTATTGGTACTTCCATCACAGGGCTTACAAATTCTTCTTCCTGTCCCAACAGAGTTGTGTGAGTGCAGTGAATCTTGTAATCCATGATGGTCCCTGTCTATATTTTCAGTGGAATTTACAAGTTCTGTAAATGTTCTGGCACGATGTGTAAATATTACGAAACATACACAGTGATCTTACAGAACTGCAAGTTCCTTGTACTTTCTCTTAGCCATTATATAAATAAGAATTATCATTATTTTTCACCATTATAATGGAATGTTCTTTCAGAAAGGTGAATAAAAGATCTAGGTATTTCTCATGTTTTCAACCAACAGCAGGGAAGCATTTTAAGAGATATAATATATGTAATGTAACATTATATAAGTATGTATTTATAGTGCATATGTAACATTTAAAAATGACATAATTTTATTTTGTATAGAATAGCTTGCAACATTAGAGCTGCTCATTTTTTTTTACTTCTTTTCTTTGATAAGTCTGTTGATTGTGCTCATTTGACTGGAGATCTGGACCCCAGACAAGTCAGAATCTCATGTAGACATATTTCATAGGGATACCATATTTGAAAGTTTGTGTGAATGTTGCTTGCCTAATCTTCTACTATTCCTTTAGGCTTTAGTAAATGATATTCAGACAATCCAGCCCAGTTTGAACAGTGTTAATGAGATTGGGAAGAAAATGAAGAGTGAAGCAGAGCCAGAATTTGCTTCCAAAATAGAGTCAGAGCTAAAGGATCTCAATGCTCAGTGGGACCACATTTGCCAACAGGTACCAAGTCTCCTGCTGTGAATGGTTCTTTTGAAATTAATCATCAGGGTTCTCATTGGCAGAATTTGTCCTTCTATACATTAGCAGTAGATAGGAAACTGAATTTAGGCATATTAATTAAACTAATATTTTACAGAGCGTAATTTAGCCTGTAGTAGTATATGTAAAGTATATTTATTTATATTATAAAACAATATATTACTATTTTCATAAAAAAAGTTATATGTTAATATATTAGATCTAACACCAGTGTCCTTTATAGCTCCTGCAAAAACTAAATTTCTGAAGGTGTTGTTTAGGTATTTGCCAAAACAATCAAGTTCTCTATGTAGTTTTATGTTTTCTTCTACGTTGTTGTAGTTGCATGACATTACTCTGGATGAAAAAAGACATTAAAGCAGTGAAGGGTTCATAATTCAGTAACTCGGAATTAAGAGTATGAGCACATACACACATGTATAAATTAGTCTCCAATAGTCACATGGATTTGAGAGAATGGGGTATGATAGGAAAGGACAGTTCTTTTATTTTAATGAAAGACATTATTAATAATTTTACAGAGTAAGGAAGCTAAAAATTACTATTATTTCACCAATGGCATTTGGATTCTTATTCTTTATGATAGTTCAAATAAAAATTTTTTCATGTTTTATTACCTTTAAATTTTTCCTACTTGCTCTTTCTCATGTCTACCTTTATAATGTATACTTGCACAACAGTAAAACTGTTACCTTTTAATGGGGTATAATATTTTCTGAAATTTTTTGTTATTTACTTTAAATGTGAAAGATAGTGTCTCTATATTTTTCCGATAAACATATTATAAAAAAAGTTAATCTTTGAAATCTGTTCAAATAAAAAGACATTTTATTTATCCAGTCTTGTAGTCTTTCTGCTTTCACTACCATGGAGTATTTAATTCCTTTTTTTTTTTTTGTGATATTTATAAGCTGGATACTTTTGCACTTCTCTCACAGAAATTTCAAGTGTTGCCTTACAAGTATAGAAGTCTGTCACAGTTTTCTTCTGACTTCCCTGAAAATCTGCCTGTAATAATTTCATTCAATACAAGGCACAAAATATTGCCTCTCAGTGGGCATTTCTAACACAACTTCTTCAATCATAGCTGCTAAAATACATGAGTAGTAAATACAAAAATCAGTTTGGTGTGTGGAGGTTTCCTGAAAATACTTGGAAAAGTCAGCTTGGGTTGATATACATGCAGTCAGTATGACTGTGAGAACTGTTAATTGGCAATTGTCACTGACGATTCAGATACCCTTTTCACGTGATGGAATATTACCTTCTCTTCTGGTGCTGGAACTGAGGAAGAGGCAATTTTGCAGAGCTACATACACATCTGCTTTTATACTCACTGATTGTTGCTCTATTTTGTTCTGTAAAACAACATTTATGTAGAACAGCATTTATGTTTAACAGCCAGTCCTCAAGGATGAGTAACAAACCAATAAATGTCAAAAATTAAGACCAAGTACTAAGAAAAGTTCTCCTGATACTACTGAAAATAATGTTTACTGAAGCAGCACCACAGAGCAAGATATTGGAGCAATAAGCTCTGCAAGTCCAACTCTGAGAAATGGCACCAGTGCAACTTACTATTTTTGATGCAAACTTCTTAATACTATTGAAAGGTGGTAAATAGATCAATCAGGGACAATTTTGATAGGTTAATGCACAATGAATAGAATCAGAGAATGGTTTGAGATGGAGCTAATCTAAAATATTATCTAGTTTTAGTTCTATACATGACCTATATAATACAATTGTATGACCCCCACTTAGTTATTGGCAAATGATTTAACAGTAGTATTTTTCCCTTTAAGATAAATAGTTTCTTCCACTACAAGGTTGTTTTTTTTTTTTCCCTTACCTATTTTTAGGATATTAACCTTTCTAAGACATTCATTAATGACTTAATCAACAGAAGAAAGATATGCATATTGCTTTATTCTCTAGTAAGGTGCATTCGAACTAGTTAGGTCATCTGACCTTATAGCTCAATAGCCTTTGGTTTCATCCTTGGATCCACTTTCAAAGTCTCCTGTGGTTATTCTTTTTGCATCTCACAGAAAATAGTCCCTGGGAGATGTTTTTTCCAAATTTTTATTCTGATGACATGAGCATATGGTGTAGATTCTTGTTGTAGAATAATTACAAACTCATTCTGCACAGCCATGATTTGCTAAAAAAAGGATGTATACAAATATAATACTTTTTTGATTGCCTGTTATTAATATCTACCTAATTCGTGTTAACATCTGCCTAATTACAGCAATGTTATTATTATAGGATTTAATTTGATTATTTTCAGGCTAAAATATTGTCAGGTTTGTACAGTAGCTTTGCTTCAAGTACTGTGTAATCTTTTCTTTCTTAAAGGCCTATGCTAAGAAGGCTGCATTAAAAGGTGGTTTGGATAAGACTGTGAGTCTCAGAAAGGATTTGTCAGAGATGCATGAGTGGATAACACAAGCTGAGGAAGAATATCTGGAAAGAGATTTTGAGTATAAAACACCTGATGAGTTACAGAAAGCTGTTGAGGAACTGAAGGTAAAAGATGAACTAATTCCTTAAGCTGTGTTCAAAGTTTTTTTGAAGCTCTCATTGTAAAGAAAGTGTACTCTTTCTTTTAGGAAAATGCCTTTTCAGATCTACTTGCCTAAAGTTAAACATAGCAGGTGGCTTGAAGTAATTTCTATTTGGAATATGCTAGAAGATATTTTATATTCCTCAACACCACATTGGTTTTTTTCCTCTTTGCTTTATTGGATAATTGATTTGGATGTAGCTTCAACATTCTTTTTTCTTGAGGAATAATACTTAAAAATTGGGTGTTAGCAGCAGTAGAGTGAAATCAGTTTTATGTCTTCTCTTTTTATTAGAGTGAGCAAAAAGAAAATAGGACTTTAGGATGCATGTTGGTGTCTGCCATGTATGCATATTGTGTCTTTAATATAGGACTATAAAACCAGCATATTTTAAACTCAATTAATAAAGTTTTCTTCATGTGGGATGAATATTGCCTTTGGGCAAAGGCACTAATTTGTGATACATGCTTAGATACACTCTTGCTAAGCCACTGGATGTGGGCTTAATTCCTATTTCAAAGGTGAATTGTTTTGCTTGTGCTATTTAGGAAGCCAGATAATAACATGGTTGTCATTATATATATGGCTTAAACAATCTATCCAACACTTTGTTTTCAAACTCTTCATTTTCCATGAGTTTTTCCAGTGTTTGAGAGTTTCAGACCATGCAACTGGTGGTCTCTTTATTTACTGAAACAAATAATTTGTTGCCAGTCAGAATATGCATAATATATGGAAATTTATGGTACAACTCAATTGTAAATGAGCTTGTGATTTTGCCGTTAAATCTGGGTACATGGATTTATAACACAACAGATTTTTTTTTTTTTTTTTTTTTTTTTTTTTGTTTTTTTTTTTTTTGTTTTTTTTTTGGTGTTTTTTTGTTTTTTTGTTTTTTGTCATTTGTGGTTCATAAGTTATGATGCTAAAAGTGTTTGGAGCATTTCTTAAGGGGAAAAAAGTACTGAAATGTTCCATTAGTCTGAGAGCTCCAGAACACTAGACGGTTGTGAGATGTTAAATTGTATTGAGTATTGTGTATTGGCAACAAAATGTAACAAAAGTTTTTTTGGGTGCATTCAAGATTGTCAGAAAGTCTGGGAAGTAAATGTCTCCTGTTGTATTTTGTTTTGTTGTAGTGTTGTTTTTTCTTCCTCTAGAATTCTGTCAGAGAATTCTGATAGTTATCAGAAATAAGTTTCCTTCTTAAACAGGGACTACAACTTCTCTTTTTTTTTCCTTTCCAGAGAGCGAAGGAGGAAGCCCTGCAGAAAGAAGTGAAAGTGAAGCTTATTACAGATTCCGTGAATAATTTTATAGCAAAGGCTCCGCCAGCAGCACATGAGGCTTTGAAAAAGGAGCTTGATGTTCTAATTACCAGCTACCAGCAACTCTGCAGCAGACTGAATGGAAAGTGGAAGACTTTGGAGGTTTGATATCTTCTCAGTCGTTGTATTTATAGCCCTTCTAACTGCAAGAAGTCAGGTGGAGAGCACAGATATATTATCATATGGCTTCGTGGGTAGCCCAAGGCTATCCTCGCTTTATGAGCTATATACCAAGCACCCCGTGTTATGAGCCACACAAAAAGTCATTTTGAGAATCATATCTACTGGAGAGTTGTGTTACAGGAAAAGACTGAGACACAGCAATGGCTGCTCAAGGTTCTTATCCCCCCTGAGATCAAGCCAGGAATCTGGCTTTGTAGAAACCCTGTGATGTTCTCTTCATCAGCTCCTCTGTGCTTCTCTCTTCCACGGCTAAGGATTTTGATTGAATGGCCCTGAAGCTGGTCAGGTGATGTTATCTCAGCATGGGAACAGCATTTGATCTGCTGGCAAACTGAATATTTCTCATGCATTTTGAGTTGACCCTGCCATTTTGGCCAACTCCATTGCAAATTCTTGCCATGGGACTGCTTTTATACTATATAGTAGTCACTGTGAATTAGGTGTGGTTTTTTTGTTGTGAATTTTGCAAGAGCTATATTTTGTTTATGAATAATTTGCAAGAGCTAACCTTATACAGGACAAAAATATACCAGAGTAAAATTTATCTTGTCTAAATTTCACTGTGGAAAATTAGGTGTGTAGTCCAAACTGGTAATCTGTATTTACCCTGATCATTGATGATGTGTTGTTGCATGTTAATATCCCTCTATAACCCTCATTTGGTGTGAGAAAAGTTAGGTGAGATGAATTGCACTCTGGGAAGCTTGATCTGCCAAGAGCGTAATGCATTTCAATAACATTAATAACTTCTACTAATGAAAAAAAAGGAACAAAAGAAGATTATTTATGGAGAGTTTAAATGTTTTGTTTGTGTATAAAGTGCCATTTTTATCTGGTTATTTAAGTATCTTCAGGCACTGTATAAATAAAATATTAGACAATAATTTAATTTCAGGAGAATAAGGACATTTTACAACATTATGTTTAGTACTCTAGCACTTAAAAGGTCTATAAATTGCACTAAATGTGGTTTAGAATTAATTTCCATAGAGATTTCAGTCTGAATTCTTAAAAGCTGACATTTTATGAACCTATGATTTAAGCAATTAATATATAGAATATACAAGGAATCTAACTGCATTTTATAATAAAGACATAAATTTTTAACATGGGTCTTTAAAAATTCTGCTCACTTTTATATTTAGATAAAAGATGACTAGATATAGATGAAAATGAAGATTCAAGTTGTGTTTTGCAGAAGTGTTAACTTTTTCATGTTATTTTCTGTGGTTTTGCTCTGTTTAATCAAAATGATCGTTTTCTTGTCTTTTATATTAATTTGATCATGTGAGTAGTGGGAAATAAAAATGAACTGTAAGGTCCCATAAGGCTCAGATATCAGCCATGTTGCTTAGGGGATAAGGCATGAATGTTTTCAGTATTTTAATGAGTGAAAATTTTCGGTGAGATTTTCAATCTAAATAAACCTTTTCTTCATCAGGAGGTATGGGCATGTTGGCGTGAATTATTGTCATATTTGGATGCAGAAAATAAATGGTTGAACGAGATTGAACGGAAGCTCAAAGCAACTGAAAATATCCAGGGAGGTGCAGAAGAGATTTCTGAGTCTTTAGATGTAAGTGCTAACTTAAATAATACCAAATCACATGTATTGATAAATTGTAAATTCTGTGTCACTCTAAACAAACTATGAATTAACATTGCACATGAACAAGGTGCAGAATATTTGGAAAATCCTAAATTCTCACTAGATTGAACAAACAAGGTTTTGAATTCAAATCCACCTAAATCAAACAGTGATTAAATGTGGTATGCCTAGTGTCATAGACAGTTTTGGTAATGATAAAATAAACATTCTAAAAAAGAAAAGACCTCAGTTCAGACAGTCAAAAAATGTTGAAGCCTTCAGAGAAGGCAAGTTTCCATCACAGAAGTGAAACTTTTTTTATTATCATTTAATATTTATTCATGGAGCCTTTCAAATTTGTAGAAAATAAATTAATAAACTCTTAGTTCATCAAAATACAAAATATTGCATTGATAATCCATTTTGCTATTGCAAGTTTTTTATATTAAAGTACAAGTACTTCCACTGAACTCGTTGGACATAGTCCACATTTTTAAAATCAAGCAGTAAATTTATGGTTTATGAAAAGTCTTTGTGCTTGGTAATAAGTAATAAGAACATTATTTGTCAAGGCATGGAACATAAGTATTTCATAATTTTTTTCTCTATTTTTAATTTATATGAAATGTGAAATTTTTTTCTTATATTTTTAAGGCAAATTGGGATTGCTCTGTAGAACTTGATTTACAAAAAGGAAAATAAACTACTTTTTTTGACTTTTTTCAGTCTTTGGAACGTTTAATGAGGCATCCAGAAGATAATCGCAACCAGATTCGGGAACTGGCTCAGACTTTGACAGATGGTGGAATCTTGGATGAATTGATCAATGAGAAACTTGAGAAGTTCAATACTCGATGGGAAGAACTTCAGCAGGAGGTATATTTAATGGTCCTCCCATTAAGTAGAGGACAGTCTAATGCCATTTAAAAAAAAAGTTATTTTGTTGGTACAGTTC
Organism: Gymnorhina tibicen; assembly: GCA_013399875.1. Taxonomy (NCBI): domain Eukaryota; kingdom Metazoa; phylum Chordata; class Aves; order Passeriformes; family Artamidae; genus Gymnorhina; species Gymnorhina tibicen. Next base: position 1,121,956 of record VXAZ01007176.1, on the reverse strand, counting down.
CTAAACAGGTCACAAACAAAATTTTATGTTAGAAGTGGTTTCGTGGGTGTGGTGGGTTAACTCCAGTAGGCAGCAAAGCACCACAAGTCTCCACATCTCCTGGTGCTTTGACAGATATTAAAGAAAAGGCAAAAGCAAGAAAACTCATGGATTAAGACTTGATAAGTGAAAGAAAAAAAGGGTAAAAGCAAGTGATGCAGAAGAAATTACGCCCTGGAGACAAATATTCAACCAGGCCCTGTGTAATGACAGCTTTGGAAGCACTTTCCCCCACCTCTTTTTATTGTTGAGCATGACCCTGTGTGGTGCTCAGGTCAGCTGTCCTGGCTGTGTCCTTTTAAAGCCCCTTGCCCACCCCCAGCCTGCTTGCTGGAAGGGGCAGGGTGAGAAGGAGAAGTCCTGGGCACTGTGGAAGCCCTGCTAAGCAATGACTAAAACATCCCTGTGTTATCAACACTCTTTGGCCACCAATCCAAACCACTGAGCCACACAGGCTGCTGTGAAGAAAATTAACTCAGTCCCAGCCTAAACCCGTAAAATAGGTAACCCCAAAATTTCGAAACTGAAGTGACCATCTAGTGGATTTAATCTTCAATTGCATACGTAGGATGTTTTCTCTGACAAAACTCTTAGTGAGAAGCAAATTATTTTCAAAATGAAATATGAGTAATATCTCTTACATATATATTTTTCATTAAACAATAAGTAAGTGTATTTGTATCAATTAAAGATTTGAAAAGACACTTCAATATAGAAACGTGTAACACAAGGAGAGCCAAATCTAGCAATATGCTATAAATATCAGGAGGATATCAGCTCAGTACTTCGTGAAGATCAGAAATAATTATTGGGGAAAGACCTAGGAAAGGACACAGACAGCCCCTTTATGACTGTAACCAGAACATGCTCAAAGATGACCTACAAAAACTGTCAAAAATTACTCGGTTACAGTGATACAAATGATGCACAAGTGCAGATTTTTGGAAAGCAGGTGTATTAGAAGGATGACAATCTACCATAACAATGAAAAAAATTTTGCTTCTTTTGTGGTGCTTGAAATGTACTTGTTCTTGAAAACAATGGAAGTAAACATGGCAATAAAAATTAAGGGAGGGTCCTCAGCTCTTCTGAGAATAAACTTTAAGGATGGGGAGGGAAAGAGCCTGGTGCAGTGCAGGCATTCAGGTAATTCTGTGTAACTGGACAGTGTCATAACAGAAAATGAAATATAAATTTCTGTATACCTGCTTTTTTTTTAGCCCTTATTTTTTTTTAATAATCTCACTTCTGTTTGAAAGCAGATACACTCTCTGGTATCCTTCTTCTTGGTATTTGTTAATTTTTTACTGATTTGGAGGAGAAAACTAGGAACATACAGAAGGCTTCCATGGTGTGAGAACAAGATTTTCAAACAGTCTTTTTGAGTGACAGTTGAATACTATTCAGTCATCACTAATAGATATTAAATCAAAATTCATAAAAGCTGCAGGGATTTAGTGTGAAAAGCACATCATGAAGATGTTGTGTGAAATTTTGGAAATAATTTGGATGGGTATATCGGCAAAATATATTAGAAAGTTATTCACTGCTCTCCAATTTCTTTCAAAGATAGACAAAAATTGGGGTGGAGGGCTTCTTTAAAAGCTTCTTTGAAAGCTTGATCAGATATTAAGTAGCTAAATACTAATGGTGAGATCTGACTCTGGAGTGGAAAAACATACTTTTTTTTTTCGTAGATTCCTGATACTGAATTTTCTGTGCTGTTTTTGTAGTCTCTTGATATTCAAGCAGCACTCTCCTTGTACAAAATATATTGCAGGCACGTAACACAAACCAGCTCGTGTTCAAGGTCACTTCTTCACTTGGCTAATTGGCAGTCCTAAAGTGGTGAAGTTATTTGTTTTTATTTGAATAATTGTGCAGGTAATTACCAAGACAATAAGCTCGTGTGGGCAGAAACTGATTTGTGAAATATTTATTCACTACTAATAGAGCAACCAAACCAACCCACTTCCATATGAATGATACTGCAAGACAATGCAACTTTGCTACTGAGATAGAGATTCATTTTTAAAGGCAGATAATGGCTTATGTTTGTATGCCTTATCTTCTTTAGTTAACAAAAGACTGAGTGTGTTTAGTTTGCTTTTGAACACTTGGAGCTGACTGATAAGCTAGGTATACCCTGTCCTTACTTTTCAAGGACTGATTCACTTACAACTCTATATACTGGATTTAAGAAACACTGAAGAATTTGAAGCTAATACTGCAAGCAACTATTGTCCCTTGTAATGCTGAAAGTGATTTACATCCTGTCCAGCAAACTTCGAAAATGACAATTAGATATTCTTGAGACTATGCTTGCAAAAAACTGTACAAAACATTATTGTTCACATGGGCTTTACACTAGATTCAATTATTATTTTTGGGTCCTGTCTCTTAATTCCTTTCAGGACTCTCCTGAAGATTATCTTTGGTTTCTTTCAAAGAGCACACATTCATAATTTGACACAAGTTTTCTGTTTTGCTCTCCTTTCCAGAGGAGAAAGAATATTTCACACCTCATCTCCACATGATTGCTGGCTGCTAAGAGAGCTGCTTTTACAAGTTCTGAGGCATTATGTGCCTGCAATGATAACCTAAAGAGATAGAAAAATCTTCCCTGGTATAGCTTCCAGGTTTGGAATTCAGTTGATCAAAGCTGAATATCAGTTAATGGCTGGGAGGTCAAATATTTGTAGCCATTTACTTGAAAAGCACACTGTGTAATATTACTAGAACTTGCAGAAGAATTAGTTCTAGGTTGGAGGGTATTAAAAACTCATGGGTCCAAAGATAATGTTTTGAATTTTAAAAAATGTGTTTCTAATTTAAGTCTAAGCACAAACATTAATCAACTCTGAGATTAAGCAAAGATTAACGAGTTTGGAATTTGATGCCAGAGGTACAGAGAAGTTGTGATATATTTCAGTTACAACCATTATAAAACCAAGAGTCAGGTTAAATTTTAAAGTAATTTTAAAAAATTGAGAAGGAATTTTAAAGCTTCTTAACTTTTTAACTTTGCCTGTGGCAACGTTTCTCAATAATACAAGAGTATAACCGAGCCACCAAAAAAACCCCCAAAAAGCTAAGATTTCTGCCTTTCTTAACAGATCCTTTTCCAGGAGCTGTAACTTATAAGCTAATTAATGAATTTAATTCTGCATTTTAAATAGATATACCCTATAGTAAAAGTGCTATAATTTTCAAAAGGTTTTGTTCTATTATTCTCCCACAGCCCAACTACTGAATACTGCCTCAACGCTATTTGGTTTTAACCATAAAACTCTAACCAACGTCTTAGTAACTGCATGTATGACTGATGTCATTAAATAGACGAAATGTATTTTTTAAGCAAAAAGTGACAATATCTATAAATACAACTTTATAACATTTAACATCAAAGAATTAACTATGGTCCTTTCCCTTAATATTGCATTTTATATGGGTAATATGCAATGTCACTATTTCCTGCATTTACCATTGACCTTTGGTAAATTGTAAACAGGTTTACGCAGGACATCATATCATAAAAAGTGTTATGTTTATCATAAACCCACTAAAAATCTATAAAAACCCTGTTGAGACTTACGTTAAAAATTTATTTCACAGGGGTTTTTTGTTTGCTTCTCTTTCATTCTGATAGTGCCTAACAGCAGATTTTTTTTCTTTGAATTAGTTTTCCTTGATAGCTGTCAATATTTTGCTGGCTCAGAAATAATTAAACAGTTGGTTATTTTTCTGAGATTTTCTGTTTAGCAATTAACTGTCAGCTACTTCTCTTTAGAGACCAAAGCCTTCAGCTTTATTGACTGTGATTTGATAACACAGCTGGAGATTCCCGTTATCTTCTCAGACCCACACTGCAGTATTAAGCCATCTATTTTTTTTTTCACAATGAAATAGAAACCCCATAATATTTCGGGAAAAAAATAAGCACATGAACCACCCAGAACGTCATAAATATTTTTATATCATAGATACATAAAATTTCAGCTCTCACTTGTGGGTACATACAGATTTTCACACAGACAGACATGGGTTGTAAGGACAAATTTGAAACTCAGGTTCAGAGATGTAAGTGTGTAGTATCACTACTCCTTTTTGTAAAGCATTCTAATGCTTATGTCCACCACAACTCTTTTCTACTGAAAGAGAAAAAGGCGGCTTCTCAATATTATGGCATTCCCCTTGATCGAATAAAGCTAATATTCTGCAATGCCAGTGGTAGTACCAGGGACTTACTTAGTGAAAAAGATTAGATTTTTGAATCAACTGTTGTTTACTGTAGAAATATTTATATTACATGAGTGTATCATACCTTTTATAAGATTATTGTAAAGATTTTCGTGACATTTGTTGTGGGAATTCAACAGGGTCAGCTATGGACTTGAATTTAGATGAACTTGCAGGACAGGGTCAGTTTCCAGTAAGCAATACAGACAAAAAAATTAAGATATCACCCATTTATATCTGAGAAAATCATCACGACTCTGGAGGTATTATTTCCCAACATTCAGCTGTGTGGCTCTTCTCCCACTGCCAAAATAGTTCCTCTCTTCTACTGCTGCATTCATGTCTTGGTCTGACATCATCCATTCACTGACTTAAACTGCTCACAGCTTTGGGAAACGATGTACTTTCAGTTTACTTGGAAGAGGCAAAATGTCACAGGTTCTCAGGCTGTAATCAAATTCTCTCTAAGGATGGTGAAAGGGGAATTTTTTGTCTTTGTGTGTGTGTTGTGTACATAAAGACATCACAAGCATGAATATGTATTTATCTGACTTTACATTTGCTTGAAATACAAATGTAAAAGTTCAGTCACAGGCAGCGATTTGTGGTAATTTTTTCTTAAGATAATCTGCTATAATATTTGATCGATGAGTTTGGGAATGTTTTAATTTTTCCAGTTGTATTCTGAAATGGGATTTTGCTATGCATAGTTTCTGATGATATCAGCACAAAGACAATTTTTCAATCACCACTTATTTTTTATAGTGTTTTAGACTTTGGGAATTTGCATGCATTCTGCTACTTCATTGCATGCATGCAGTCTGCTTCTAAGGCTGGCAGCAAATGTATCTGTACTTAAACAACTACCTAGTTCCAAATAGTAGTTAGCATGGGACAGCATTTGACAGAGGTTCAAAGCTTCAGGTGTTGCTATAAAACTAGTTTTTCAGATAAGCATAAATTTGTGCCCAGTATATTGAATTCTCCAGAAAGTGCAGACACTTATTTGGATGACTCATAGGAATGGAACTTTATCAGTGTCTTATTTTAAATGGTGAACTTTTCTGCACGTAAGGACACTGGGAGTGTGTTAGTCCTAACAGTTAACCACAGATATCAGTAAAGGCAGGGAGGTTCTTCCATGGTTCTTCCAAGCTTCCAGGACGATGACCTTACCCATTAGATGTAGAAAGCTACTTATCCTGCTCCTGATCTAACGCGTCTTTCAATCTACCCTATAGTGACGCAAGTGGATTGATAGAGAGCCTGTATCTTAGACAGGCTTACAAATCAGTAGTAAGTAGTGCCTAGGTAAATGGAAGCTGTGGTTTTTTAATTCAGCTATGGTTTTTACACGCACTGCTTTGAACAGGCTGAGACGATTTTTACATTAAAATCTCAAATCAGATGAACATAAAAGTAATTTAAGTAGCAAGCCTTAGTACTGTAGTAGGGTAATAATACCTTGGTGGTTTAGGTGCTCCCATTAACACTGACAGCATGAGTCTGGTATGTAAAGCTGCTCAGTTCCACAGAAGGTTCCTGGAACTCTCAGTGATGCAAGATTATCTGATCAGTTGTTTTGAAATAGCACAAAGCAGCTTACAAAAACAAATATAGAAAATACTGGTTGGATCCCTATCCTTTAACTAAGTCAAACAGCTAGCAAGAATGCTCACAAGAAATAATCTTTTTCATTTGTTATATGTGAAGCTCTGTAAGAATCTGAGCTCCATGAAGAAGGTACAGATATATCAAATATTCTCACTGAATTGCTGAGAGATATTTTAGTTCAAGGCAAGAGTGCTGTAATGGGTATGAAATCAAATTAAAGTATAGCTGGTTTACCAGAGAGAAAATGTGTAATTTGACTTGAAAAATGGTAGGATACCTAGCAATGTTATTTGAAGGGTGCTGGCTTTCACCTTTGATTCATGTCAAAGAAAGTTAGTCACCTTATTCTGTGGTCAGCAATATGGCTGGGCTTGTACACAGAGAAACTGTGTTGTATTTGAAGTTGTTGGTAATTATTGTGTGCTTTTTATAAAGCAGAAACTCTGCTAGGCACTAGCTGGGGCCCAAGTAAAATATGAGTCTGTAGGTAGACACAATGACAGATAGAAGAATGTACCAGGTTATTTATTACCTGATAAATGCCTTATTAAAGTGTTGCAAATAATATTTAAAGCCGACTCAATTATGTGAAGTGTTTAATGTAAGTGTGTTCTAAGGACAACTTAGATGGAGAATTTATTGCCCTGATTTGTTAAACCATAAACTGAGCTCCTTTGAAAGGAAAACATCCTTCTCCAAAAAAGGATCGTGTAAAAAGCCATGGTAGCACTGCTGGGTGGACTAGAAGCAAGATTCAACTTTTTAATTTTTTTTTCCCCCACAGGAGGAAAAATTAGGCATTGTCTCTTCCAAACAGCTATTTATGCTTCATCTAAGAGAAATCCAGCTCAAGAGAGTCTTTATCCCTCTCACTTACTGAGGTGGATTGCCTTGGATAGGATTGTGATGACAGTAACCCTATTCTCAGTAAACAAAGTCTCTTGAATTATATAATAAGATCAGGAGGACCTCTCTGCCTTAGAAAAACCGCGCTGTCAGGATGGTTTGATGATGTAGCTTTGCCATCTTGCACTCTGAATAGAAATCCTCAGTTTACGCTCCGGTTTTTTGGGATCCTTCATTTTTTAGAACTTGCCTGTGCAGTCTGAGTGTTTGTTTCTTACCGAGAAAACTGAATGGGTGGGAAAAAGATGCGCAATTTATCCTACAAAAAGGTGGATGAGCACAAGTCAGGAGTCCTGTGTCTGATTCCTTGCCTGAATTTTTTTGGGGGGGTAAAAAAATGTGTGGAAAAAAATGTATTATATGCATTATTACTGTGAATACTGATAATGTTGTCGTTGTTTTTAGGCCGTGAGAAGACAGAAAAGTCTTGAACAGAGTATTCAATCTGCACAGGAGACTGACAAAACACTGCGCTTGATCCAAGAGTCTCTGGCTGTTATTGACAAGCAGTTAACAGCCTACACTGCAGACAGAGTGGATGCAGCACAGGTCCCTCAGGAAGCACAGGTAAGTTATACACAGGTTGAGCTTCTGTGTTTACTAGTTTTCTTAATCAACCAAAGAGTGTTTGGTTGTCCCTCAGCCTCTCATTAAAGAGGATTTGCAACATGATCAGCATGAAAGTGCAAGTAAATTTTGTGTAGGATTACTTTGAGAAGTTTAAGCTATTCTCCTAGTAAAGTCATATTTTCCTTCTGATTTATATTATATACCAGTCCAAAAGATGTAAAAAACTATAAATATCATGGAAGACTACGCAGTAATTTTAAAATGAAACAGATAAACACTGTGATTCTTTAAAGTCCAGCTCCCATCATAGAAAGAGGAAACTCATCGTCCTCACTACTCTTAGATGGCTCTTTGTCAAAGTTGATTATGTGGCCTAGGGTTGGTTATTAAATTATTGAAACATAGACAACATTGTAAATTATTTCATAATATGCACATCAGTGTACTTATATTTAAATTCTTACAGCTCATATAAGTTCAATGCAAAAAGCTTTTTCCAGTCTTTACACATGGTTTATTGAGCCTTTGAAATAAAAATGTACACCTAAGTATAATTTTTACTTTTTCATTCTTTCTTCTGTAAGGTCTACTTTACTGCAACATTAAGAGGGTAAGAATATGAATGAAATAAAACCAAACATCTCTGCAATAAAACTATTTACACACTATATAATATTATATACCTCAACTTTTCTGTTACTTCCATCTAAATTTAGGCAGTCAGATTATAAAAGTAAATGAACAGAGAAAAAAGATGCAGGGAAGTTGAATGCTTTTATAATGATTTTAGAAGAGACATTCAATTTTGGGTTTTTGGCATGTCTGTAGAGTTTTAAATCTTTCTAAAAAAATTATTATCTTGTAGGCAGTAGCTTAGATGATCTTAAATGTATTCAGAGCTGAATATATGCAGCCCTAAAAATAATTTCTTCTCACCCTTAAGAAATAAAGGTTACTATGTCTTTTGCATTAACATGTAGATAGATGGACCCTTTCAGTTACTTTGTGTGTGTGTGTGTGCACTTGTAGGTATATGCAGATATTTCTATGTGTATGTACAGACTATAAATGCTATATTTGGAAAATAGGATCACATCTGGATTCAGTCTTATTTTGAAAATATTTTTTATCCTACTTTATTTCAACTTATAATTATATAATAATTATATATCAGATATAATATCAGTATAATACCAGATTTAGAGAAGTTGTTTCAGTTTGGACTCTAAACAGTGTTAGCTGTTGACTCTGTTGAATTATTTTTCTCCTTCCTAGAAATATGAATGATGTAAGGAATTTTTTAATAAGATAAAAAATTACATTTTTTTTAAGATGCATCAGTTTAATTTCTCATCTTGTAATTATATAAAGTGGATACATAAGAAAAATTTGACATGAAAATGTACTTTTTTTTCTGGTGTGTTTGGACCCTTACATGCTTCACATGTTCCATGGATGCATCTGGTTTAAATGCATCCTCGGGTACTTTATTGGGAACTACTACACACTGTGTAAAAGGAAGTAATTCAGAACTTCAAAAACTGAAGCAGCACAAAACCCAATCAACCTTAATTTGCACACTTTCATAGGAAAATTTCAGCTCAGTGCCTTTGAAGAACTTATTTTTCTTGAGATTTTATTGTCTAATGTCAGGTTCACCTGATTGTATTATATCCACTGTGGGAAAACCAGCACAGTCTGCTGAGTTTTTCCCTTTCATGTTTTTATTTTATGGTGTCAGTGAGACCTAATGGAAAAAAAAAAACTTAATTAACAACTGAACAGGTTTAATGCAAATATTGAAGTTCTTTGAAGTTCAATTGTGAAGGTCTTTAAAATCTTTAGAGGAAAAGGGGATAAACAATCATTTTTATGTGGGTAAATAGACTGAGTCATTCCTCCAGCAAAGAGCCATCCCAGCCAGTGGCAGAACAGCACATCCTGAATGGCCACATCTCCTGTGGAGCTTCTGCTGGCACAGTTCTTTTGTAGAGCTGGAAACAGTTCATTCATGTAAGATTCCTACAATAGTGTCTGCACAGCTGGAATGGGAGTCTTTCAATCAGTGGTGTTGCTTTCTGAGCAGGGATCAGTTTATCCATGCTGAGGGATTTAGCAAACCATTCAGCAATATGTGTTGCATTTCTAAAAGAACATATGGGGGAATTTATAATCGGAAAGCTGCTGAGGGCTTGGGAGCTCTGCGTGTTTGCTTCAAAAAATTCAAATCTGTTTAGAGCATTGATAGGAGGAATGATCTTTGTTTCAGCTGATCAGAAATTAACCTGAGAAAAAAAATTATATTTAGCTCCTCTTTTTAAGTTAAATGATCAGTTTAGCTTATTCAGGAACTTGACAGAAAGAAAAGGGAGTCAAATATGTGCTGCTCAACTTCTGCTTAGAATCGCTTTCTGAATATAAATTCTGTGTGCTTCTTACTCCACCATGTGGCGCTGAGAATTTAATGCTAGAGAGCCAATGTTACCCAAATTATTTGGAGTACAACTAAAGATGATGTACTCAGACAAAAAAACCTAACAGCAACCACACAGATAAATCAGTTCAGATTCCTCAAGGTCCAATGATAACAAAACCTCGAGTGAGGTAAATTCTAAAGCAGTATTCCAAAAGGAAAGATTATTTGTTTGTATGCATGCTCTCATGATCCCAGTGGAAGATTTTTCATTTTCTAAACTTACCAAAAAAATACAGAGAATTAAGCCATCATCACAAGAATTTGCAGTTGGTGACTTTTATTTGAGTGTTCTTTAACTGACAGGAAGAAAATAAATCTGTACCGAAAATATTACACTTATATGAGAAAATATTTTTCAAATAATTATTTGTAGTTTTGTTATTCAATGACTTTTGATGGAAGAGATAACTTCCAGTTTGTACTTCTGCTTAGTCTGAGTGACTACATGAACATTTTTACATTCTAGGAGAGAAAATAGATTTATTTCTTTTCTCACCTGCATGTGAAAAATCACTTGTCTGTTGTTCTCCCCAGTCAAACTATATAAATTGTGGTGTGGAGAAGAACTCAATATTGTGTTTTTGAAAAGTGCAAAAGTAATCTACCTTTTCAATAAACTCCTTGGATAATTTCCGTTCTGTAGTGATAAGCACTACATTCCTGGCTGTCTTCTAAGTGAAGGTGGCTATTAATCTGGTTTTATAGTATCTGTATGCTTTGTTCAAAACCAAAGTTAATGTGATGAATACAATGGCAGAATTGTTCAGTTGCTCAAGGTGTTACTTGACAAGAATGATGCCATGCTTCATTGCCTTCAGACTAATATTTTGGGACAAAAAACTTACAGTTGTCTACTTAGGAAAATATTACTTACACTTACCTTTCCTCTCCTGGAAACTGTGAGAGTTGTTTTGTTAAGCCATATGTTGATCAGTGGTCAAAGAGAGAAGACCTGATAAGAGTTATCCAGAAGCTTGCATTTTGTTATGTGTTAAATTTGAATATCTATGCAGATTTCTGTACTATACAGGTTGTCACCCTTTACACATCTCCATAGCATCTGAACACTGTGTTTTTAACTGCATTTATCATGTCCGACTTATTCAGTCTTGCCTTGTCAGTCATGGCAAGACTACCCCGTTCTGCATTTCTCATTTGGACTCTCCAGTTAATTTCTTGAAAGTTACTGTCCATAACGAAGTATGCAGTTTGAGTTAAGACTTACCTGTATGTCATTCGTGCTGTATCATCATCTATATGTGTTATATGCTTACATACATACATACAAATATATATATATATATATATTTAAAAGTTTTGCGCATTTCCTGAAAGATTGCCAGTGATGGCAAACGAGAATCCTTAACCTGTAAGGCAGAATAATTTATGCACAACAGTATTGCTTTGTTACATATATTCTGATGTTCCTATATTGTAGAATATAGTACCTATATTCTGATGTTCTAGAAATTAAATGAAGGCAAGTTTTGCTCTTTACTAAAAAAAATAGAAAAGAAATAGACAGGAGCCACTGAGAAAAGAAGAGATGGGGATAATAGCAGAAAAATTAGTGTTTTTTATGGATGTTAAGAAGTCAATGCAATAAATTTGTGAGTCAAAAGAGACACAAAAGTCAAAGTGGTCATTTAAAAATTGAATGATAATGGGCATCATAGGCAGGTGTTATAAGTTCTTTTATATCTCTTCAGGACTGATTTAATCTTTCTGCCTGTGAGCAGCAGTAGCAAATAAAAAATCATTTAAAAAAAAGGCTTTCCTTGTTATAAGCCTTACTAACTTTTCTTTTAATCTTCCCTCTATTATGGTTGTTCTGTCCAATTCCACATTTTGATGTCAGAGTAGATTATGCTTCATCTCTCTCCTGCAGAGCAATTTTAAAAAGTAAGATAGAACAATCTTTATGCAATGTCCCATAGTACCTAATTGCTTAAAAACTACCCCTATCTGTACTGTGCTGTTCTGACCTATTCAGATAAGAACTGTTCAATTATATGCTTTCCAGAGTAACTTTGAGTTTGAACAAAGTAAATTGGAAAATGCAACCAAAAACCAGTTCGTTAATGAGGTGCAGAAGCAAACTGTTGAAATACTGGGTGTGATATAGTATATTTTTTAACATTCAGACTTGCTTCTTCCATCTATAGGCAATTCTAACATCCAAGACATCAAAAATTTATTTGGCTTCTGGTACTAACTAATCCTGAATCACCACCAGTGTCATCCGTGTGTGGCACAAAATTGGAAGATAATCCTGTTACGACTCAAACACGCTTCAAGGGGGAATTTTAAACTTAGACAAGGGAAAAAGAAATGCTCAGCAATTAAATAAACCTTCTCTTCTTGATGGAATCATTCTTATAACTGACCATTTTTGTTTTCTCAAAAATTAAATATCATATTTAGAAAAATTCTACTATTTGTTCCAGATGTTGCTGGCCATTCATTAAATAACCTTGTCAAGGAGAACTCAAAATATGAAAAACCAAAAAAGTACAATTGTGATAATTTTAGAAGAAAAAATCATCTAAATTTGGAGCTTTCTGCTAGTCATTTTGCTTTTACAAATATTTTGCTTTAGAAAAATATTTTAATTCTCCAAATAGTACTGAATAATTTAGATTCATGCATATATTCTTGCAATTAAACTTGGTAAAGACTTAATGGTTTCATGTATTTTTATAAGACTTTTTCTTTTAAAAATTATTTTTATGCATTTTCAATATAACTTGACTATAAATATAATAAAACTTTCAATACAAAGCAGTGAAAAACTGCTTTCAGTAAAGCGTTGAAATACATAAGACATTATAATGGTATAGAAATCATTATAGCCATGTAATATCCGTATAAAATAGGCAGCATATTGTGTACACAGCTTTGTACCTAATAACCTATGCAAATGTGATGAAAATATATATATATTATTTTTTTACTATAAAAGCTACTGTAGTTTAAGATAAATTTATGTGCATATATTTCAAATTATAGCTGGTCTTCAGAGTATCTGAAAAATGCTGTATACCATTAAAAAAAAGATTAAATATAAAATCACTTTTTAATGCAGGAGTAATGGCCTCAAATGCATCTCATGATGGGAATGTACCTTCATGTCTTTATTTCATAGGGTAATTTTCCTCAGTAGTACTGTCTAGCAATTCTGCTAATAATTTCAATTTCTTATTTTCCAACAATTTAAACATAAATATATGTGGATCAGCCTGAAATGTATTTTATTAATATGTTTTCTGGGAATTCTTTTCCATTGCATTACACTAGCCAACACTGCGCTTAAGTTAATTATTTCTTGTAAGGTTGATTTATGGTGAACCAAAAAAGCTGATGTTTTTCTTTGGATGACACTCTGATTTTGCAGACAGACTTAAACAGAAATGTGTGTTAGAAAACACATTAAGTTAGTATAATAGTGAACTGTGTGTCATTGTGCATTCAACTACAGAAAAGCGATACCGAACATAGATTCTGGTCAGTAGTACACCACTAATTGTGTACTGTTCTAGATATAGCACAGCTCTCTAAGAAGAAGATGATGTTATATTTTCAGGATACTTGGATCTATTTTCTCTCACCTTGCCCTGTGATAAATAAGAAGAATTAAGAATAGTCAAATAACTTTTCTATTTTTTTCCATTATTAACTTTTAATGTTCTTACCAATGAAAACTATTTTCCTTCAGAAAAAATAAATTCAGTCCCTTAATCATCTTTGTCACCCTCCAATGGAGCCGCTCCAGGAGCTCCATGTTTCTCTTGCACTGAGAAGCCCAGAGCTGGACACAGCACTCCAGGTGCAGGGCTGAGTAGAGGGGCAGGGTCACCTCCCTTGTGCAGCTGGCAGTGCTGTACAGACTAGTACTGCTGTTCAACGTGTTTCAAAATCAACTGTTCCAAATAATTTAAACAGCATAGTTTTCCTTCAAACCTTGCTGATTGCTGTCTTTGCTTTCCAACAGAAAATACAGTCTGAATTAACAAGTCATGAGATTAGTTTGGAAGAAATGAAGAAACAAAACCGGGGTAAAGATGCTGCCAAAAGAGTGCTTTCCCAAATTGATGTGGCACAGGTAGGCAAATTTTATTTCCTCCATTTTTCCTTCATTCATTCAAATGAGTAGTGTGAGTGGTACTACTACTCTGCCGTGATGTGTTCTTAAGGTATCTCCTCTGCTTTAGCTGTTCCTTTCTAGCCAGGAAATCAGAGTGGATAAAGCATACCATCCATATCTTATTACTGCTCATTTTTCTGTTCCAGCCTTCCTGTCTCATTGGCAGCAGTTCTAGGGTGTGCAGGACTGGTGTAACCAACTGATAGGGACACTGTATAATAACGGGTGCTTTGAATGTGCTGAAATTTCAAGAGGTAAAACTACAGTGAGGCTTTTTTGATACAACTCTTGAGGTATTTGAAAATATTTACAGTTAAGAATATGTTAAAATATTTGAAAATATTTAGTAGGACTGCATTTGCAATAAAAATTATGCTGAGCTGTACGATGCAGCTATCAGTTTAAAATGTTAAATAATGCATTATTTCATCTAGCTTAATAGACACAGAGACACCTTCTTGAAAATGAAAAAGATTGAATAAACACTAGAGAAAAATATACATTTTTACCCATTAATTATGGGCTCTTGACTGTTTTGCTGGAGGGATTTTTTTGGGTGTTTTTTTTGGTTTTTGGGGTTTTTTTGTTTTTGGCAAAACAAACTATCATAATTTATTAGAAAGACAAATAATTTCATTATGGTCATTTTTTTATTCATCCCTGTCAAGAATTTCTAGGCACCTCAGTTTAGGTTTTAATTTTTATTATGGGTAACATTAATTGCTTTTTAGCAGTTAACTAATTTACAAGTAACAAATAGACTTTTTTTAATGTTTCATCTTATCTACAGGACTGGCTTTTCTTTGTTGAGAATATTTATTTTTCCTCGTTTTTCTGCCTTTCCTCATACTAATTCACCTTCTGATGGTCTCCATGGCAGCTGTGAAGTTGCCCATATTTCATCAGTGAAAAGCAAACATCAGATCATTGTGTAAATAAATATTTGTAAATTCAGCAACATGCAGGGAGCATTACCCTTTCTAGGTGCCTTTTTTATTAATCCACCTCTGTGCAGATATTTTTTTCTTTGAAAGGTTTCTCTAGATGACGATGTGTACCATTTTGAGTTTTAAAAAACTGGTGGAGATCATCTTGAGACACTGCTTTGCTAACATTAGATGAACTATAAACAAAAAAGTAGTAATTTACATGCATAATGTAAATATCAACTACCAAAACAGGTAGAAGCTGAGCCCTTTGTTACAAATATTTATGACTATATTTGAAAATTTATCCTGGCTGTTTGGATTATTGTAGGCTAAGAGTTAAGTTCTGATTTTTAAATTTAAGGGGGAAAGTATGATTAGCAAAATAAAAATCTATTTCTGCCATAGTGATACAATACCTAGTTAGTCCTAACAGACTGGGAATTGTTATGTGAAACGAAAATCTTTTCTAATGAATGGCTATTTTTCGAAATTCAGTACTGAATGCTTTTCTGGTCAACTTTTTGAATACATCCTCAATTGTCTCTTTTCTAGACTGACTAATAAGTTAAAGCATACTGAGACTTTTAGATAAACAGCTTTCATTTTCCTGTCATTTTTCTTTATAAGTTTTCTATTTTAAAAATGACTTTTTGAAACAAAGTGATCAAAAATGAACACATTATTCAGGTACAAAATAGCTTAATACAATGACTTCTATGCTGTGACAGGTACCTCATTTTTGTTTTCTTTATGTTCCAAATACCCACTTTGCTTGTTTTGCTGCTTTTAAACGTTGAGATGATATTATTTTAAAACTGTTGGAGATAAATATAATTATATAATATAGCTGTTATTGTTATCTGTGGGAACTCGAGTGAGAGTGCTAAAAGATAATTTAGATCACACTTGTATGTGAAGCTGATTGTTTCCAATACAAATGGTAACTGATACAGATGTGGCAATGCAAGATTCCCACAGGATTTGGTCCTCATCAAATTGAAGTGTCAGACGAGAACGAAAAACTAATTGTATACAGATTTAATGTAAGGAAACACACTGAAGAAAAATAAGACCACTTATTCCTACCCTTGTTCCCTACTGTTTATTCAATTGTCCACTTATTTATTGACAGAAAGACTTCCTTTCTTATCTCATTGGATCTCAATTTCATAAAAAGTGTTTAATGAGTAAAGATTTTGGAAGGAATTGCTGGATATTTACACAATTTTCTATGGTATTCCAGATTGTTTGCTGCTCACGATTCCTGTCTCCTTTTCAGAACTCTGATAGATGTGGGAAGGGTTTTTACCCATGCCTATGTATAGAACAATTCTATGCCTTATTACAGTATATTGAAATCTGTATAGCACAGACCACACTGTAGTGGAATAAAGTCTCCAGCATTTTAAGATAAAAAAATCAGAAGTGTATTTGTAGATGCTGAGTTCCTATTTAATTACTTACCTATTTCTTAGTGACATTTATTCTTTTTCTGTTCCCCAGACAGTTGAAAAACTTATTCAATAATACTTCACTCTATACTTCTATAGAGAAATTAGTTCTTTTTCAAATAGATAATTAAAATTCCTTTTCTTTGCTTTATTTTCAATTATTTCCCTTCCCCTGAGCTAGAGATGATGTGAGCAAGCAGTCTAATTGATACACAAAGACAGAAAATTGTAAAAATTGTGAAATTAGAAGCCAAGCTTGTCACAAATTTTTTTCTGCCTTCAAATTGCTTTCTTTTTACTCTAGGTCAGGCTTTTTTTTCAAATTGAAATATAAATCAATTTTATACTCTAAATCTTGGGGTTTGTGCTAGACCTACTTACTGCTAAGCCACTTTATTCAGGTTTCTTTGAAGGACTAAAAGATTCGTTCCTCATACCAAGAAGTAGCAACTGATAGAGTTGAAGAGCATTCACTCTGCAATGTGGATGGCTTATCCTCAAGCCATTAAATCTTTCTTCTCCCCACACCCCTGAACATTTTGCATATTGAAAATTACAAAACTTCTCCCTTTCTTTATGTGTGTATATGGGCTCTTTTGCTACAGGCTCTGCTGCATCCAGTGCCCTGGATGATAGAAGACTTTTTATCCTCCAGTGAAGACCCAAGATTCTCTGCCACTGGCATGTTCCCCAAAAGTTTTATATTCTTTTAATAAGAAACTGTTGATTGACAATGAATTCTAAGTATTCTGTAACAGGACTGAGACTTGTTGTGAGCTTTGATTTGATTTCACACTTGCTACTCATCCATGTTTACTTTTCAGAAAAAGCTGCAGGATGTGTCCGTGAAGTTTCGCTTGTTTCAGAAGCCAGCCAACTTTGAACAGCGCCTCCAAGAATGTAAGAGGATTCTAGATGAGGTGAAATTGCAGGTGCCCAAGCTGGAGACGAAGAGTGTTGAGCAGGAAGTAGTACAATCACAGCTGGATCATTGCATGGTGAATATTTAAAGATTTTGTCTTTCTATTGGCTTTATGCTTAGAAAGCTAAAAATTACAGATTATTGTCCTGAATTCAGATGAGAAACAAAGTATCAGTCACACAAAAAAATCCAAAACCCAAACAAACAAACAAAAACCCCAGAAAAACAACAAAAACCTCCTTCAAAACTGTAACCATGCACTTTCACTATGTGAGAATACCAGTTAGGATCCCTTTCTAATTCCTGTTTCTCATCTTGCATATGAATTTCTCTCCTGGATTGTATCTGTTTTCCACAATATTCTACAGTCATGAAACTCTGTGAGGTAACCAAAAGAGGTGTTACAGGGCACAAGTCTATTCTAGCCAGGAAACACAAAACATAGTGGAAAACCATAGATTAAAACTTCCATGAGGTAGCATGCTATGACTTTCAGTTCAAGAGCAAAAGATGACCTGAATAAGTCCTAAAGAATATGCGGAAAATCTGTACATATCCCTTTAGTATCACTATAATCCTGTTCCCCTTTACTCTTGAAGGGAAGTCAAGCTAAACACAGTGTTCTTGACGGTAATAAAAAGAAGATTGTAACAGCAAAAATAGCTGGTTTCTCTTTTTTTTTTTTTTGTTCAGCTGTATTTTTTTTGTTTGTTGGGGTTTTTTTAAGTTTTTTCTTTTCCTGGGGCAATGGCATGCCTGAAGATTTCCCCCTCCCAACCTCTTTCAGATGTGAATGTAGAAAGAATTTAAATTAAAAAATTAAGCATGGGACAAGTCAATGTTATTGCTTAAGATCTTTGTTTTTTCTTAAATGAAATTGCTCTTAAATTCATATTCTTTTCAGAATTACATTCTTATAGGAATGACATGGTAATTAGAAGCTCTGTACTGAATTAAAGTCTTCCCTCAGCAGCTGGCTTTTGCAGCCGTGAGGTATTTTGTGGAAGACCTACAGTGATTTTAGACAATCTTAACTACAAGGATTCTCATAATGTTCCTTTTTTCAAAATCTAGTTGCAGTATATCATCAGAATTTAGACAATGTGCATCATAAAACAGCTTCCTAATATGTTGACAGGTTTTCAGTAATGAAGAATTTATCATCATATTAAGCACCTAGAAGGCAGTATGACTATATACATACTCCCTTTAAGTAAATAAAATAGTTATTGGACATTTTAGGTCCACCTCATTTTGTTACTTTTTTATGTCGGTTTTTTAAATTAATTAAATTTTTCAGAGTATGACACTTACTAAAGGTAGGGGTAATCTTCTATCCTTCCAGTCTCTAGACTTAGCAGTATGAAAAAAATGGCAGATTTTAAAATTAGTGGCTATTTGTAGTTCAAATACTTCCAACATTCTGTATGAGTTGACAGAAGACATCTGTTGTTGTTCTAAATACTGCATTATCTAAGTCAGTTTGAGAACAACCTCTGTCACAGACTAAAAAACATTAATAACGGTGTGCACTTTCTTATGTATAACATTTCTAACACTGGTTTTAGTGACATATCTTTGAGGTCACTCCGTAAAAGTGGGCTGTTCTGAGTTTGTTCATTTGGATTTGGAATTTCTTCAACGGTCTGTTCTAGCTTTCATCTTTTAACAGTGATGTTTCGCTTTTATATTTCTCTTTGATTAGAAATTATATAAAAACCTGAGTGAGGTGAAGTCTGAAGTGGAAACAGTGATAAAAACTGGGAGGCAGATTGTTCAGAAGCAGCAGACAGAGAACCCAAAGGAACTGGATGAAAGGCTTACAGCTTTGAAGCTGCAATATAATGAATTGGGTGCAAAGGTAAGTTCTGTGTTTTTAATAAAAAACATGTACTGGCAAAGTGAAAAATAATCTTGGTATGGTAAGTAAACGGGGTTTTTTACTGGTTCCTTTCAAGCTTCTCCCAGTGGGACAGAAGGAATGGAGGCAAAGGCAATCATCAGCATGGCTATTCAGTTGCTCTGAGGAAAAAAAAAACATCTAGGAAAATAAAAAATTTCTTTATTACAATTTAAAATTTTACTTTCTTATTACAGTAACTTTTTTCATTCTAGTTTATTGGTTTTTAGAGTTCAGATGGGTGATGTTATTTCATTTTGATGCCTCAAAGAGTTACTTCAGAAAACTACTTAGATTAAGTTTTACTTAAAGAGCTACTTCATTAAAGAGAAAATTCTACCTTTTAAATTCCTTCTGCCTCTGACTGTACAGAATTTAAAGTATATAATTTCCATTTCTTGCTGTTCAAAAACCTGTTGAACAAAAAGCTCTTGCCACTGAAGAAGCTTTCCTCAGGAGGCACTCATGCACCAACGTGCTTTGTGGCTTCTGCACTTGCACGTGGTCAGTTTTTGACATAACCATTCCCTGATTTAAATTTCAAGAACCCTGACTTGTCTTTTCACTGTATCTTAATATTTAAGCCACTTCCCAATGGGAAAATGTTTTGTTTACTCAATTTTTCCTAAAAGTAAACTAAACAGATGGACAGTTTCCTAACCAATATTAACAAGACTCAGAAGAGGAATTGTGGCAGTGTCCTAAAGAAGACTTCATTTAAATAATTCCATTAACTATCCTTCATTAATCTTTTTTCTTCCTCTTGCCCTCATTAGAACTATTCAAAGAACTAAAACTGTAGATTAGAGTAAATTTGGATGACTAAAAATTGTGAATGGCAAATAATACCTGTCTGTTTATTTCTAAAATTTATATACTTGAAAAACACAAAACAGGACAGGAATCAAATTCTTAATTTTTTAGATAATAAATTATTTAAATCATAAATTATTAATAGCTAGGAAAATGAGCCCATGGTAATACTGAGAGTCAGTATGTGGTTTAAACAGATAATGAGAATAAAGCCCTGTGACTACAGTATGATAAAACAATAAGAGTTATGTTACTTTTGACAGAGATAATACTCATTAGGGAATCTGAATTAAAAGAGTTCTCTTTTGCTAGAAGGTAAAGGTATTAAGAGACATCAATCTTTTGAGTGTCAAGAAAAATGGAGTCTGCTTCATTAGGTGTGGATAGCTGTCATTTGGGATTAGATAATATGTTTGGGCTCTCCATTATTTTAGAAAGAACTGTGGCATTTATTCCTGCATTATGTTTAACTTAACAGCAAACAGGTGCCATTATTGTAGGAAACCTCTCTTCACTAATGAAAGGATAAAAATGTGCCATTAGGGAGCCATTAGTGACTTGAAGTGAGCCATATTGCAAATTAATGTGTCTCAAGAATTTGCAGTGCTGGGCTTAGCTCTGCTGCCCTAGATGTAATTTCTCACATTCACTTTTACACAGCATGGTAATTAACAGTTTAAGAGAAAGTCACAGAGGCCCAGATACATAGAAATAAAATAATAGGATAGCCATTATCAGCAGTAATTGATTGTATTGAGACAAAGCTTTTTTAAGACAAAACTAACAATATTTATAACTAAAAGTAAGTCTCAGGACTGAAATATACAATCTGAGGGAAAAACACATCTTCAAGCATAGATTCACTCGTGTGATTTTGCAAGTACTGTTTCAAGAGGCTCCTTCATGTATAAACTTCTGATAACATTTTCTGACCCAGAAAGCCTTTAGAGGGCACTGTTTCCTATTTTTCTGTAGAAAATACATCTTTACATTTGAAGTACTAACAAACTGACTAATCAGTAACCTCTGGATATATGCAATGTATATGGAGATGTGTTATTTATATAATAAACAGATTTTAGAGATGTATTCTCTAAATTTAGAGATGTATTCTCTAAAACAAATATTCTCTCTCTGTTCTGAAACGTATCAGTAACTCATTTTATAATATATCAGGTGTTTAAAATTCTTAGACAGGCAATCAAGCTCAGAGTAGATCACTTTGCATTGTATTGCTGCTAAGTAATGTTATTTACAATTGCTATTACACTCTTCAGAAGAAGAGGTGGAAAACCTGGCTCCATGTGTGAATGGAGCTCTAAAAAGATGAGTTTTATGATCCTTCCCAGGGATTTACCTCTTGGCCTGACTGTAAGTTCTGTGGTCTCATTTAATAAATTTGGCATGCAAGAAAGCACATAAAACATATTCAGTGAAGAAGAAATGTTCTGAGATTTCGGTAGAAAGCCTCTACAGAGTAATAATAAATTAACAGGAACACTTTATTGCTTATTTCCTAGGCAAATCTCATCTCCTTACTCAGAGATAGCAAAAGCCATGTACCTAACCTTGTAACATCCTATTACATTTTGAAACCTCAAATTCTCTTTGACAGTCGATCTATGAATGAATTTGATCATTGTTCCACTATTTTTTCTTAGTGGCAAAGTCCAAAATAGTTTTAGTAGATGCTGATACCAGTTTTCTACCACTGTGGAAAGCTTTTTTTTCTGTTTAAAAATACTTAAATACAAATAAGTGGCTACAGTCTTAACTTGATTACTATTTGACATTCAAGCTAATTAGGAATTTCTTTTAAATATTAGTGATCTATGGGACACTTTTAATTCTCCTTCTCTGATTGGTTTTTTTTAAACTTCATCACAGCATGATTTATTAATTTGTATTTTCTGCTACTAGTTGCCTAATGTCAGTTGTGGTGTACTTTCCCATCTAAGATCTCTTAATTTACTCTTCTGCTTCCTCTACTAATTACATAAAACCTTTTCTTTCTCTCCCTGAAGAGTCTTAGAGGCTTGCAAGAAAGATTTTATTTGCCCTGTTCTTTCAAAATGCAATGTAAGACAGTCAAGGAAATATAAATACTCAGCCTTCCTTCCAGGTACCATGTACCAAGTTTAAAAGACCTTTACAACTAAAGCAGAGGTCATCCCTAGTACTTCACATCCAAAACATTCAGAAAATGAAAACTTTTAAGTTAACTGTGCTGCCTTAGTTTGACGTTATTCAGTGACTTTTGTGTTTCAAGGTTTGAGACTTTCTTAGACTGGTATTTCTTTTCTCCCATGTAGCTTAGCTACATAGAAAAAAACCTTGAGGGATCCCTGTCCCTATGTGGCCACCTATATTAAAATATACCCTTTGAAGGGTTTTGACATCTATTCTGTGTCTCAGGGAAAGCCTGTTAGTTCAGTTGTTCCACATTAATTTGCTATGCACAACTTCAAAACTGAAGAGGAGGTTTTCAGAAATCTTCTGCTGGTTCAAACTCAATGGGTCTTTATGCACATAATTTTCTTCTAGGCATTTGCATCCCAGCAGCAAAATTACTGATACTGAGAGAACAAATCAAGACATACCTATCCTAAAAGTGTGACTTCACCTATGGAATCCCAAGTTTAATTTTTATAGAAAAGTGGCCTACAGAAAATGTTATATAAAAACCATTGGACCTGTTTCACTGAAGGGTTGATAACCACCAGTTTTCATTCTGCAGGTGACAGAAAAAAAGCAAGAGTTGGAGAAATGCTTGAAATTGTCCCGGAAACTACGGAAAGAGATTAATGCTCTGACAGAGTGGCTCGCAGCAACAGACGCGGAACTGACAAAGAGATCGGCTGCACAGGGGATACCGAGCAATTTGGATGCTGAAATTGCCTGGGGCAAGGTAACAATGTAACACACACATGTATATTACAGAAAGATAGATTTCTTTCGTGATAAAGAAAAAGAATTAAAAATTCTGGCATTTTACTTAGTGGAACTTTGTAAATGTTTTGGCATTATGTCTCCTTAGCATTAACGCTCAGATAAGTTTAGACCATCTTGTCTCTGCAGATATCAATAGCACAATTCACCTTCACATTGCAATAATCTGCACTGAGCTGAACTTAAAGTTAGAATTTAAATTTTTAGAGTACTATAAATCAACTACCCAGTATGTATGTAAATAGAGATCTCTTTCTCACACCATTCTACTCATGATTAGAAAGGTATTAAATAGTAGATCAAAGATAAAGGATGCCAGAACACTATGTATTCCACATGTTCAGATAGCAGCCAGGATATTTGTTTTCTTACTCTTAGATTTATAGCTCATTCCTTTTCATTCTGGGGGTTTCCTACTTCTGTGAGACTTCACCTTGAACTCATATTTTAGGTTAAAACTCAAAGCCTAAATCAAAAATTTCCTTGACATCGCAGTTTAGGTAAACATCTTACAGAAACTGAGGAATGCAAGAGGTCTGTATAAAACCGAGTATTTCTGTGTGATGTTAAAACTTGGCGTAGTATCACTCAACTCTAGCTAATCTATTTTATTTTCTGCACATGTAGTAGAAATCCAGTCTTTCTGAGGATATAAGCAAACAAGTCATCATTATTCACACATACCAGTATCTGCATTATAGAGCACATTATGCTCAAAATTATCCAAAGCTTCAAAATTTCAAATAACTGTGTGCAGCCAGCAGCATTTTGGACAAGGGCTTCTATATAATTTCGAAAACAACAAAAATCCCCTTAAACAGTATTGGGGATTTGTGCATAAAAAATGCCACTTCTGCTTTGTTTAATGGGAAAAATCCTTTAAACATTTTACTAGTTTCACTATGCATTATAGAAGTAGTCATGAATTATGCACAGGCAATCTTCCTAATTTTTTTAATGGCAGTGAAGATCAAAGGCACTTGAGTAAAATTTGGTTTGTGGGTTGGATTTCTTTGTGGGGGCGTTGGGGTTTTTTTTGTTTTTAATGAACCGTTTCAAGTTTCTGAGATTGATAAAGTGCCTTTAGCCTAAAATGCATTGATGATTTACAAACTAATAGCAATAGTAGAAAAACAACAATAACAGCAATTTTAAAAAAGCAGTCGACACATCATTTGTTATGTTTGGAAATTTTTGGTCATCAATTTCTAAAAATGACAGTATTTTAAAAGTTATATCCAAAAATACTAACGTTTTTCTTATTAACTTATAATTACTGCTTTGACTATTGCAGCTTTCACTTTCAAATCAAAACCTAAATCCCTACAAGCCATTGTTCTTTCCTATTGTTGCCTGATGTTTTCTCATTTTCGCTTGCTGCTTTTCCTACAGTAAATTTTGTGCAGTTCCTCTCATTTCTCTTGATTGATATTGTGATCTTAGAATCATAGAATCATTAAGGCTGGAAAAGACCAAGATCACAGAGTTCCACCTTTGGCTGAACACCACCATGGCAACTAAAGAACAGCACTAAGTGTGGTTTTTTCAACACTTCCAGGAATGGTGACTCTGCCACTTCCCTGGACATCCCATTCCAATGCTTAACTACCCAGTTTGAACACCCCCAGCTCCCTCAGCTGTTCTTCATATGACTCATTCTCCAGACCCTTCGATGGACTTGCTCCAGCCCCTCAATGTCTTTCTTGTAGTGAGGGACCCAAAATCAAACACAGGATTTGAGTGTGGCCTCACCAGTGCCGAGCACAGGGGGACAATCCCTGCCCTGGTCCTGCTGCCACACTACTGCTGATCCAGGCCAGGTGCCATTGGCCTTCCTGGCCCTCTGGGCACACCTGGCTCATGTTCATACCTGTCAGCCAGCACCCACAATTTCTTTTCTGCTGTGCAGCTTTCCAGCGACCCTTTAACACCCATAACAAAGAACAAATGTCAGATTTTGAAGAGACAGATTAGAAAATCATCATGTTTTGGTGTCCCCAAACTCACCTGCTAGGTAGTTAGGTCATCACGCAGTAAAATAAAAATTATCTTCTGTAGTGTTAAACTGCACAGTACAGTTCTATTGAAACAGAAATGTGCACTTCATGTTCCTGTCAATCCAGATGTATATAGCTTCTCAGGGGTTTAAGGAGGAAGATTTGTCCTTAAGATCACTTTATTGTTAGATATGAACCTTAATGCTTCAGAAGTTGTATAATTAGAATCTAAAACCTGATGATTAGTGCAGCTGCACAGTGGGAAGCCTTTGTTATGTCTTAAGCTTGCTACAACAAGTACAACATATTTTTATCTAAAGACAATCAAAAAAGGTAACAAGAGCTAATTAAAATGAGAAATATTAACATGAAAAATGTATCAAATAGGAACCAGTCCACCTTCTAATCTTAAAGAATGCTGTTGAGTATTGTGAATTCTCACAGGGAATTGATACATAAAGTTTTGAAGGAAAAACTGGTAAAAAGGAAATTTTGACTTCAAATACTCCCCAAAGCCTTCACTACAATGTAAATTCATTTAGTACCTCAGCTCTTCCCCTTCAGTCAGTTCTTCACTAAAATAAGAACACACAAACAACTTTGGGTGAGAGCAACTGCCTCTTGGCAAAATATGTATGTACCGTGTGGCTTTCAAAATTCCATTTTAAGATTGCCTTTTAGGAAATATAAACAAATATTCACATTTATATAAGTAGATTTTTAATGTGGAACAATCCAACAAGTAGTATATGTGGCAAATCCTAGACTTACAAGTGTAAATATTTGCAGAGGTTATGTGGATTATACTTTTTTCCTAAAGAATCTGCTCCCACTGTGAGACAGTGCTGCATTTTATCCTGGACACTTTAAAATTCTTGTGGGGACTTCATAAATAAGTACAATGCTGATACTCCTATGTGGATTTCATTGAGGCATCACACAAAATTGTACATCAATAATTTAGTCCCCAGAACCAGAGCCTCACAGTACCTGATTAATGTCACAGCTTTGGGCTTTGGACTTCCTGGGTAAGCAGGCTGCCAAAGACAGTAACCAATCTAATGAAATGCGCTGGGAGATTTCCATTGTGACAAAAGTCTGCAGAAAATCTAAGATGGGAAATGGAGAGGGAGAGAGGAGAATTCAATAGTGCAAATGAACTGAAAATTGGATGTGTGCTGCTGTCAATATATCTAAGCAGAGACCTCATAATCTTTTTTCTTTACAGCACAAGGAAGTAGTTATATTTATTAGTGCACTTGTTTCTAATTCATTTTCATCACCCAAGACTTCTTAAAAGTGAAAAGAACTCAGAGGGTTACAAAGATAATTAGAGTTGACAATAAAAGAAATCCTACATGTGAACATTTTCTTCAAGGTATAAACACCTAGAAGTAAAAAGGAATGTCCATCTTGAATAGGAAATGAAGTTATTGAAAGATAGCATTAATCTGGACATCAAGGGAAATGTGTTATTTGTTCCGGTGTAGAATTTTTCTAAGAGTGGAACAAAACCTTGGCTGAGTTATGTGAAATGAGATGGGCAATATACTGAAGACTGCAAATCCTGCCTTTCTGCTCAGCAGAGACAAGTTAAATCTTTCCATTTGAACTCAGTTCTGTTACAATAGATAAGAAAAATGACATGTGGGTGGAAAGATAGTCATTAAACATTGTATATTAGAAATCCGTTTATAATTAGAAGTCTGATTTAGTGAACATATTTATCACTGAAGACATTAACAACTGCAGGGTTTATTTGTCTTTTAATCAGGAACTGGACTGATAAGAATTAGATTGCCAGAAAACCATGTTCTTAAAAAGGAAATGGCAGATGGTATTACCGGGAAAATTCTGTATCACTCCCTCCTATCAGCAGTATGACTCTGCCAATGCTTTAATCTGATTTTTTAACACGGTGTGTAATACCAGCGAGTATAAAGTTGACTTAAAGTACTTAGAATTACATTTAGCAACGTATTTCCTGTCAGTAATATCTGTAAAAGAAGACAAACTGTAAATTGTGGCAACTGATTCATAGTCACTGGCCAAAATGCAATAACAATAAAAGATGTGCTGTAAATAAACAAATAAATATGTATAATCAACCACTGAGAAGACCATAATGTCAGCTTCTGATTAATTCTGCAATCCCACCTGTGAGAGCTGAGCCACCTAATTTCTTTTAGAAAGATTCAAATTTCAAAGACTATTTACAAGTAATCCACAGCACACAGGCAATGTAAAGGCACACAGAATTTTTCTTCACTCATTCACTGTTACTGCATTTTTTAATCTACATACGTTAATGACCGTCCTGATTAAATATACCATCCCCTGCATTTACCTACAATTCTGGTTTGTTTGAAAGAATAGTTCATCTTGATACATGGTAGTTTTATCATTATAAAATATAGCTCAGAAGCCCTTTTCACCACATCTTCAGAAAAACATAACAAAACAACAAACCCAGCAAAAAAACCTGTTTCTGTTTACCTTCTGTTTTGAAACATAATTAATGCCTAGCTGGTATTTGGTGATGGGAGGGATGTACAAAAACCATCACAGTAAACCAAAGCCATCAAGTAAAAAAAACCAAAACAGCTGTAACTAAAAACCCTCTAAGTGATTTTTAGTAAATTGAAAGATAAAGAGTATGTCATAGAGCAGTGGGATCAGAGACAGAACTGTGAACACCCCTCAAAGTGTAAATATCTGCACAGGGAACTGCAATTATTTGTTCTAACATGATTCATCCTGTCATCCTATGGATCCATATGTAAAGTAGGTAAAATATTTTTATATGCAACTACAAACCTCTTACGAATTCTCAGCAAAGCTCATCCCTATGACTTTACACACTGAAGCATAATTTGCCTTGTGCACGGATTTCAACCCATCCAAAGTTGTTTTTTAAATAGAACTTTTATTTTGTACTGCAATTCCTTTCCTGAGGTTTCGATGAATAAAACTGGTACAGGGGAAGCTCAGATTCTCCCCTCTCCCCATTCTGATGTTTCTGGGAAGGGGATTGGGAACTAATCACCTGAGACATGCTCTGCATGCAGAGTTGCACCAGGGTCTGTTTGATTGCTTTAGTTTCCTGGATGCCAGGAACCTAGATGCCATTTCCCTTGGAAGTGTTCAAGTCCTGGGAGTTCCATGGTGGTATAATCCCCCAGTTTTGATTAAAACAGGCTACCAACATTTTTCTTGTGACCACGAGTGAGAAAAGAATAACAGCTCCTTTCAAAGCAAAAGAAACATTTCACTCAGTGACACAGAAATGAATTTTTTGGGTCAGAGAATTTTATTGTGATATTCTGTACCAAATAGCCATAACTGGTACTTCAGAAAAGTGGGAGTACAGGAGTTTCTTCCAAAGAGGCACTTCAGAATTCTATCTAACTGAAGTTTGAGTGGGGAGAGATTCCCATCATCTTAACTCTTGTACCTGCTAGTAGATGTGATCTTAAATAGTGGCATATGTAAAGAAGGGTTGACTATATATATATATATATTTCTCCTTAATATAATCTGTATAATTTGTATACACATTTTAATTGAGATGTCTTTCCTGGAAGTAATTATGGAACCTTTCTCTTCCCGCAGGTAATACACACTTGAATAAGATTTTGTTTTATAAATAAATATACTAGTCTTAAAGGGGAAAAAATGGCATCTAGTATCTTCACTGTAATGATAAATAGCCGAATTAATATGATCTGTTTTGGAACTGTTCAACATTGCTGATAAATTTTCACAGCTCTAAGTGAATGTTCGGTGTTATGATGTTTAGTTCTATCTTTTGTTTACATGTTTTTGTTTTCCCAAGATGCCATTATCATATCAGAAAAATAGCTTCTTCAAAACTCCTACATTTATTTATTTTATTTATGTTACATAGTTTCACCCTGATAAACACACAAAATCAAAATGTATAATTTGCCTAATCCTTCGGGGAAGTTTCACCACTTTATTTGTTAATGTTTCATATTGTACACATTGTGGTGATGTTTGGGACTTGGGGGTTTGGTTCTTTTTAGGGTGTTAAGTGTTTCAAATGTCATTCTTAACTTGCAGAGCTAATTCTATTAGTTCTGTTGTTAAAATTCTACAACTTTCTTATATATTTTCCAATAAACTGCGCAGCTGGAATGCAATTTGATGTTACGGCAACCAGAAGGGATTTTAAATCCAGCAAGGCCATGTGGAACTTACTCTTTAAAAATTAGGAGAATTTAAAAGACACTCCCTGAGTTTTACTCAGATAATCTTGGTTAAATCCTGGCATCATGACACATTCTTTTTCGGTTTATGTAATGTTGTCGAATTAATAGCAGTGCTTTTGATTTTTTTTTAACAAAAAATTTACCAGTGCTGTCTATTATATTGCAGTGAATGAAGTATGTGTGGACTATCACTTTCTAGTAATCCTGGAAAGAAAAATAGAATTCTTAGGAATATAGTGCAGAGATGCCAAATTAAAAACAAACCAAAACAAAAATGTGTTATTGAAGTTTTGAAAGGAAGTTAGTTTAACTATTGTACATCATAACCTACAGAGGAAGTCATAGCTGATAATGCAGTGTGGAATTCCACTGGCTTTACAGACCCTGCCAGTTTTTCAATTGTATTCAGTGGGTCCAGTATTTTATACATTAGGACTTGTAATAACTGGGATTTGAAGTATTGAGGAAGGTGCTTTTGTCACTTCAGTGTTGTGTTGAAGGCCACAATGCTTTGTTAAGATGGTGAGGGGAAGTGTGATTTACTTGGTTCATGTCCCTTACTTGCATTTACACAGGGATGTTAAAATTCATATCACCCAGAGGTGCACCTAGTCTTTAGTTTACATTATTTCTTTACTTTGAAAGGAATAACTCCTTTCTTATACATAGGGAATCACACGTCTGGTTTTTGGGCAGCAGTTTTATTAATAAGGCATTTAATTATTTGATCCATTTGTTTACTAGTTGGGATTAATATTTATTTGTTCAGCCCAAGATTGGTGGACATTTTCATAAATGTAAAATACAAAAGAAACCACAACCCATGGTAAATACACTTCAGAGAGTCTTTTCCAAATGAAAGTAAATTGTGTAGAAAAAGAAATATAGCTGATCAAAATTTTCCATCTTCAGTTGGAGGTAAATTATATCCTTTGTGTATTCTTTTTTCATGATGACACTTTGCACCTGCTGTGAAACAGATAAAACAGTACTAGAAGAGGGCATGTTTTTCCTTTAATCTGACAAGGACCTGGTGAAATTTTAAACGCTCCTTTTCAAATTCTATAATTATATAGTATACTGTTAATAATTTGCATCAATCATGCCTTGGTCCTATTATCCTCTTTATTTTAGAAAATCAATAGAATGTGGAAAATTTCTCATACTTACGTGAAATACAAGTGTAAGACCTTTTCTGTGAAATAACTACAAAATGAGAACATGAATTCTGTTAAGCATAGGAAGTGAGCTGCTGCTTTAACTGTGACACACTGAATAAGTTGAAGGTATTATTAAGGTTCTATTTTTCCAAAAAGAGTAATTTTATACTGTTTTTTACTGAAAAATGAACATTGTACTTTCACTATCAATACATTATCAACAAAATTGTACTGATCTGTGACCATGAGAGATGTGATAGTGTGGAGGTCATAAAGGTGGGGTTCTACTGCATAACAGCATTCATCCTGAGATGGAAGAATTGTGTTTGCCGTTTGTTTAGAAGTATTTTTCCTTTTACTGTATTCAAGTTTCTGTGCGAAATCAGTGTCTCTGAAGACTAGTGCTTCTTCCCTTTCTCCTGTTTGTGTTCAGCTTGGAACACTTCATTTCTGCTTGGAGCTTTAGTTTATAAGCAGAGATTTATATGCCTGGATCGTTGCGATCGTTGTGATCAGGTGCCAAGGATCTCAGATAAATTTCTCTCATAAAACTTTATATGTGAAATTAGGTGTAAGGAGTTTGTGCCTCTGCTTGAGTATTCAGCAAGACTCCTATACTTCGAACTGTCGTCTCACTGTTTATTATTTAAACACCTACTTTTTTACAAGTTATCTAAATATGTTGGGATTTGCTCCTTTTGTTGGTCTTGCATGTTGCAGCAAATATTAAGCCATGAATAACGAGTAAATTATGTTACATATCAGTTAGATCTATAAGGTAAGAAAACAGTGGGAAGAGATGCTGGAAATCTGACTTTACAGCACTGCATATATGTTTTGGTCATTCAAGCTTAGAAATGCTATGGGCAATAGCTTATTTTAGTATTTTAGTTTGCAGAATGAAATCCCAAGTGAATGTAATGAAAATATGCATTTCTACAATTAGGAAACAAGTTTAATGGAAGAAAATAACATGATTTCATCTTAAAAAGGTTGCATTGAAAAATATTAAAGTAATAAGATATTCACTAGACCATTCTTGATAGAGTCTTCTGTCTTAAGATGTCATCATGATGCTGTATTATTGTCCCATTTATTTTGTAAGCTTTATGTGCTATCTAATTTTATTATATGAAAAGTAACTTTAAACACCTGTATATAAATATTATAAAATGTGGATTGATTTTTAATAATTAAATATTAAAACTATATTTTGAACACTGAAATGAAAGCTAATTCACACTTTTCAAAATCAAGCTATTGCGAGAAGATGAAGAATATATACAATTTTATCAGAACTCAAGAGAAACAATTTGCTTTGTACTTGCTGCTCTTCACAGAATTGTTTCCCTTCCTGTAGGAAGCAACACTGTGTGTTCTAGTATAAACTTGCTGCCTGTTTTAATATCTCATGTTCTTAGTGTGGATAATTTTTAATTCCCAGAATTTTATTTCTTGTTCTGCTCACGTAGGCAACACGGAAGGAGATTGAGAAACGCCAGGTCCAGCTTAAGAGCATCAGTGATTTAGGAGAGAATTTGAAGACAGTGATGAAAGGCAAGGAAAGTCTCGTGGACGATAAACTCAGCCTGCTGAACAGTAACTGGAAAGCGGTAACTTCACGTGTTGAGGAATGGTTCAACCTGTTACTGGTAAGGAAAATGTGTTTCTTCACACAGAGGAAATGCTGGTTTCCAGTTGTATGTGCCCAGCCTTATGGAAGTGCTTTTTCTGGTGCCTTGGGCTGTGCTTATTGAATACACAGGTACAGACAATCAGATTGATTGTTGTTTAGTACACTGTGTATGTTTCAAGAATCTGATTGATTACCGAGTGGAATCTTGATTGCTAGCAGTTTGCAATCCTGTCTGTCTCAATAGTTCTTGCATTGTTTTTGATTTGGGTTTTTTTCCTAATAAATGATATGCAGTTTCAAGGACAGAGACTACTTCAGTATGACTCGAGCGAAAAAAATAGCCAAATAAGTTGAGAAAGTCTTAGTATTGATACCAACAACATCAACTACTTTTGGCTGTATTAGCGTTTCTATTCGGAAGAGTACACTTGGGAAATAAGTTTCCACTTGCAAGCTGGTTTGGCCCACAGGGTAGTTCTGGTGTGTGTGAATTAGATTAATTTCAGAGGCAATCAAATCGTAAGTTCTGCTCAGGGTGCACACCTGATGTGCTGAAGGACTATGATCTGGTCTTTCAGAACTTCATGATCCTCCTTTAGATAGTTTTATAGGGCATGTTTAGGTGGGGGTAATTCCTTAAAGGGGCCAGATTAAACCTAGTAGACAGTAAAATCCCTAATACACATCTCATACAGATTCAGGAGCCTCAGCCCCAGCTGCCTCAAACTACGCATAGTCACATAACTTTATTCTGCCTTCAAATTCATTCTGTCATGAAGAGGTGACAGCTTGAACCTGTAACTACAGAAGGGTCTTAACCACTGGGCTGTCAGAACTCTTTGGGAAATCTTGCATGCTGTTTCTGTTCCCGAGAGCATGGGAATGCAGTTTCACCCCAGTGAAACTGAAGTGATTTTAAGGGTGTGTTAGCCTTTGTCATGACTTTTCTGGGCTTGATGTGTTAGACTTCCACTAGAGTCTGTATGGCTGCATTACAAATACTTTGGCAATAAATATACAGCATCACTACAACTACAAAGCTTCCTCAGCTGAGTGCAGTATCCAGGTGAAAGTATCTGGAAAAGTTAAGCATTTCATTCAGAATCGTGTAGATGCACAGATTCAATGTGGAACTGATTATAAGAAGCATATAATGAAGTTTACAGATTGATATAATTATGTATTCCTGTACATCCTCTCTTTCTCTGCTTTGGATTCTATGGTTAATATTTGCTAAAACACGTGATAAAAGATCTAAGAGAGGTAGTTGAGGTTTTCTTACCAATTTTAGAACAGTGTAAAATAAAGGTACGTACAGTTGGGGGCCAAAAGAACTGGTAATACCTTTGATCTTGGGCGTGTGGTTTGCATACGTGTTGTGTGGGGTATGCATAGGCCACATTCTAGTGAGCTCACCAGAAAAGACCAAGTATTCAATGAAGCAGAGAAATGAAGATTTATCAGAATATCAACTAGAATAGCTTTTAAAAAGCAAAATCTCAAAGCAGAGAAGTTAGATGAAATGTCAGTAAGAGGTTTAGATAAAAAGCTCCCAGTCTTGACTGTGATTTTGCAAGTGCATCCTTGTGGCTGAGTTTCAGTCAACTTACTGGCTTTCCAAAATGAATTCTGTACCTCGTTCTTGGGAAACACTCCTTTGCACCTCCAGTAGGTCTGGCTAACAGCTTCCTGTTCCTCTCAGCAGCCTCGCTGAGCTGCCGACACCTGCTTCTTTATGTGATTTTGTCATCCTGCTACCTGTCACTTTGGAAGCTTCTCTCTCTCTCCTAGAATGTCTTTTTAAAGAAAGCTAACATGTAAAATAAAGCAAACAAACAACAGATTTTGTCCTTCACAAACCAAGAAGTTACTGTGTAAAATAAAAAAAGTTTTCCTAATGTCATAATATGTGCATGTTTGCCACAGTTGGCATAACTACAGCTGTTATTTCAGTTCTGATTACATTTTTTGTATGCAGTATTTACCTTTTCCACATACAGGAATATCAAAAGCACATGGAGGCTTTTGATCAGAATATAGCTAATGTCACTACTTGGATGTATCGTGCTGAAATACTGTTGGATGAGTCTGACAAACAAAAACCCCAGCAAAAAGAGGAAATTCTTAAGGTAAAAAAATGTGATTTTCTGGAAAGCATTAATTTTATTCTAAAAAGGACTCTGTCAAAACTAGCATATTTCAAAAGGTATCACAAATTGATTAAAATCCTTTTTTCTGTCATAAAGCTACCCTCTGGCAGCTTGTAGATTACTTAATAAATTTGCTCTGTATTACCAAAATTAAATCCCTGCAGAAATAAAGCCAAATAGTTATTATAAGTCTTGGGAACTTCCTGGTGAGTAGAACAGCAGAACAGCATATTATTAAACATATGTCTGCTGGAAAATACTCCTTTAACACAAGGTTTTGTTTTGTTGGAACAAAATCTTTTTTTTTTCTATACCCTTCATTTTTAATTGTATTTCTGTTTTCTTTTCCAATATCTATGATATCTCTGTCATATGATTGTCTTAATTCTATAAACATTGTTTACATTGAGGCCAGATCAGCAACACAGAGGAGAATATTATATAGTGAACTAGCTGTAGAATCCTGGGTTAGTGTATTGAGCAGATTTTAGTTGGCCAACTGCATCATTTGACCAACTGATGAAAAATTACCTTGTAATGTGGATGTGAATGCTAAACTATCTCATTTAAAATACCTTCTCAAAGAACAATATCAAATTATTATCTCTAGGGATTTTTCTTCTTCTTCTGAAGTCAATGTGAAATTTTACTTTGTATTGAACTCCATGGTCAGTACATACTATCTAAGTAAGAGTTTGCAAATCCAAATCAGAATTGTATTGCTGCTGCTAACGCAATGATGCCATTTACTACAACAAAATTTTACAAATTCTAAGGCAGAACATAAATTGATGCCTCATTGATCTCAGCAGGATTATGAGACTGGCTTTTGAAGATGAATGAACAATTTTGCCACCATCAGATACAAAGTAAAATTATCAATACCTGTATATATGTTTACATTACACGAAAACATTTCATGCAGACAGTGAAATGTAACTCTTAATGCCCAACTGTATTTCTGATTCCCAAATGCCTTGCTATCTTGTTTTGGCCCGTGTCTCTACTGGGATCTACTGTTAAGATTACTATTGCACAGGATAAAGGCTTTTGGGTTTTTTTTTTTTATGATAGATTTATAGAAAAATAACACTTCTTTTCTTTTCTGGCCATTTTTACTTGCCTGAAATTTGGCCATGAGCAGTAATGAAAGCAACAACTATACATGCAGTTCTATAATAACATGAAGTAGCAGCTCTTCCTAGCTTTAGGAACACAGAATAATTTACTGCATCCTGAAATATGCTGCAATATTATTGCAGATAAGAATCTGCCTAGAAATAATGATCACCATTAATTTCCTCTAGGAGATATTAAAACAGACATGTAGATACGTTCCTGCTATAAATTTGAGGGATAGGAGTGGGAATGTTATCTAAGGTATTCCTACTGGATTTACACACTCTTGCATAATGATCTGAATTTGCTTTGTGGTTTTGCTCCCTATTCCTTTGCACACTTTCTCTCTCTCTCTCTTTCTCTCTCTTTGCATTTATTACTAACTTCAAGCCCTGTCTCTTGCTCACGGACTGTAGCGCTTAAAGGCTGAGCTGAATGACATTCACCCCAAGGTGGACTCTGTGCGTGACCAGGCCAGAGACTTGATGACAAACCGTGGGGATCACTGCAGGAAAGTAGTAGAGCCTAAACTCTCAGAGCTCAACCAGCGATTTGCAACTATATCACAAAGAATTAAGAGTGTAAAGGTAGGAGGACTTGCTTCCATAAGGAGATGCATAAAAAATAGTGTTTGTATAATGTGCACAATTGCAACTACATAGTGGGCTACAGTTCCTCCAAAAACTAAGCTTTTAAAGGAAAACAATGTAGAGCCTAAGGATTTATTTTTTTATTAAGTGTGAAGATTTGGGGGTTTTGGCATTAAGGTCTTTTTTCACTGTTTCACAATTAGAAGTAGTCACTGACTTTATTTGAATGTAATAATGATTACTTCATTAACTTACAAAAAATGAACATCTGAGAATTAGTAAGTCTCTAACTTCTCAAAGTATGAGTAGCCTTTTTTCATATAGATTGGGTTTTGAGAGCTAATTTTTCTTCAAATGTGTTTAGGCTTTTCCTCTGAGTCTGGGATTCACAGGCACTTGAGAAAGAAATAGATAGGTAGAGATTATATCGGTTCTACTTCAACTACTCATCTGTACAACCAGTTTGACTGTTAAATCAGAATTCAGCTTGGATTAGGTAACTTTTAGCCAACCTATGACTTCTGAATTGGAATGAAGAAGGACATAAGCCACCTACTTTCTCCATTGTATTTGCTGCCTTTATTCTGAAGAGCTATTCAGCAGATTAAATCAGGCAGCCATGCAGGTTGGTATATAGGATAATGGGAATGCATGGATCCTGATCTGAACTATTATTGCTGGTCACTGCAATAGCACTGGAAATAAATGTGCAAAGAATCCATTGCAAAGCAGGAAATAAGCTTTGCAAAAAGCATAAGCAAAGAGACGTGGTTTTCATGAGTTGTTTGGGGTCTGTGCAGGGCTCAGCATCCTGCCTAACCAGCACATCATTGTGTATATTTGGGTTTATTTCGGTTTCGTTTCTGAAACAAAATAATATCTTCTGAATAAAGGTAACAGTTTTTTCCTAATGGCCATCAGTAGTATTTCAGCCATTCCAACTTCTTACCTACTCCTTACACATGTACAAACTGTAGACTGAGGATATCTTTGCAAGAAGCCCAAACAGCTGTCTCATCTAATGTTTTTTCTCTGAACACTTGCTGTCTGCATCTCAGTTTTACTTTGCACGTCCTTGTTGTTGTAAATGTGCAGAGCTGATGCAGCCTTTGGTCGGATCCTGTGAAATTACTGCTTTTCCTAGGGAAAAATGGGAGTGCCTGTAGATGGCTTATTGGGGGTTCGGTGTTTGCATTGCATGTTGTGGGCTCACTCAAAGAAGGGACAGAAGATGCTTATGAAGATGAAGTGTCTTCAGAACACAGCCTACAAATGTCTTCCCCCTGCAGCCTTCTCTCAGGTTTTCTTCCATTTCTGAAGGCAAGGTGGGCTGGAATTGGCAGCACAACACTAAGATTTAGAGACGTGCACAGCAAAATGAGAGGAATTACTACAGCACACAAATTATAATGGTAAATTAGAATTTAGGGGACCTTTTCCGGGACCTGGGAATGCACAGGTAGAATATGATTCACAAAGGATACTTATAATAATAAGTATTGCATCAGATAGAGAGGTGAAAACTGGTCTGAATTATTGACTATTCTACTGAATTGCTATATGCATTTGGATAAAGAACCAAATTATTGGGTACTTTATTACTGTCTACCTTTATAACATAGGTAACTTCACTTTCCTTATGATTTCAGTTTCATGAGCTGGAAAATTATTATTATTATGCGGTGATATGCTTCCTAATTGTTCTTGCTTTCTTTTCACCATATTTAGGTAAAACTTTTTGCTCTGTGAAAGATTAAAACATAAATTCAAGAGGATTGAAAGCTCTCATAACCTATTCTCAGTAACCTCTCATCTGTCTTCAAATTAGCTAATTTTTTTCAAATACTAACAATAATCAGTACAACAGTGAAGTAAATAAGAAATGACCCATTAAGTCAGTGAATGGTAGTATATAATTTCATGTCATGAATTAACAGAATGTTCATAGTGTACTGAAATAAGACTTAACATTTTCAAGTAGTCTTTGAATATCATTCAATTACTGGAATTTAGTATTTTTCCTTCCACTTTCTTCTTTGTTATTGTTTTTAGGTTTTTTAAGAGACTATAAATTTTATATTCCAATTTTATTAGTTGGTTTGTCTTTTAATGAAATTTAAGTACTTTAGAAAATATCCTTCAGAGCATTTGAGAAGTTACTGTGTAGTTTTCTATTATTTCTAACTCATCTGAAGTGCATGATGAGTGTAATTCTGAGCCTCTTAATGAAAATTTGTGAGCACAGTATTATTCTTTATAAATATCATACATTATTATATTTCCGTTAATGTTTGTAAGTGTGCAAAATCCTTGTTGTTAAAATAATCAACCAGATAGAATTAAGGCTTTTTTACCCTGAGTCTTCCAGGTCATCTGAGAACAGATTTTATTCGACATCCAGTCTCTCGTGTTTTAACTGATTAATTTTTATTGTTGCTGTCTTCATTACAAATTTTGCATATAATAATAGCTAATTGTACCAGAGGAAAGAGTAAAAGAGAACTAGTCAGGATATAATGTGCTTATGTCTTTAGCAAGAAGACAGGTGTGTGTCCAAGAGTTCCTAGACCATCAAAAAGCATTAACTACCTTTAAGTCTAAGTTTTATGCAAGAATCAGATTTTCTTTCTTCTTCTTCCATTTAAACCTTTGAAAGAAGAAAACTCTTCTGTTGATCATTTCCAATGCACTTAATAATACTGTACATAAAAGTATTCACAGGCACTTGTGTCAGATCAACAAAAAGGAGTGCATTGTTGTGAATAAGTAGCACTTGTTGGAGAGTTCAAAACTGAATACTAAACTAAAACACCATAATTATACTGTGATTTATTTTGGAGGAATTGAGTCTATTTTGTTTGCTTGACTTTTTTTTTTGGTCCTGAATTTTTGTTGAGGCTTTTTGAAACAAAAGCTGAAGGTTTGTTGATTTTTCTCCCAATACCTTACAAAATACTATTAGGGGAATATCTTACGCAAAGATTTTCTGTCCTTTGTTTTGTATAATTCACCTGACACTTCTGCTATTCTTTGTGAGAGAACAATGATTTCAAAACTGAACCAGATTAACATTAAAATTTTCATAATTATTAATAGTAGGGTTTTTTCATCTGAGTGGACTGCTTGTTGCTGTATGAATAATTTCTGACAAACCAGACTTAACCGAATAGTGTAAGCATTTCTTTTTTTAAAAACAATTATATTTTACTGTTTATTTGGACTTGTTCTTACACACAAATGTGAGAATATATTTTATTTTTTCCTTTTTAATTTTCACTCACCGTAAAATTCTTTTGTTTAGTTGCATGGAAATTCTACATAAATTCTTACTTTTGTTTTTATCTTTGGGTATTTTGAGTATGGTGTAGATATTTTTCAACATGGAAAGTCTACCATTTTTTTAGCAATAGAGGGTAGCAAAGATATCTCTTTTCATTTCTGTTTCTAATAAAACTATTAAATGTGTCCTTTAAATAAATAATCTTTGTATTTCTCCTATTTTAGCCCTTCATTCCTTTGAAGGAATTGGAGCAATTTGACGTCGATATACAAAAAATGCTTGAACCACTGGAGGTTGAAATTCAGCAGGGAGTGAATCTGAAAGAGGAGGACTTCAATAAAGATATGGTAATTTAGTTGAAATGGAAGTCTGAGCAAAATAAGCAGGGAGATGAAAAAACCTGAGTGAAAATCAGAAACCCATATTTGTGTTAGGATCTTTAGATATAACTTGGGCAAAATTTTGCTATGCTAACAAATTATAAAATGAAAAGTCCCAAATTAGCATTAACTAAATTTTTTTGTGCTAACTTAATTTTTAGTTTCTCAGAAAAACACTTTTTGTACCTTGTGAAAACACTAAGCAGACCAGGAAAGTTATCTATGGGTTTTATACTGGTAGGAGCAGTATTACAGAATATGGAATGAATATTAAAATCTCTGTAGTAGTATGAAGACCAGGAAAAGTCAGAATGATGTATCTAAATGGGCAATATAATAAAAGAAAACATTCACTAAAAATAAATGCTCAGGAACAGAAATGCCACTTGCCAGTTTGTTCTTAACCAGTCTGCTTATAGCATTTAATGTAAATAGGTTTTGTGGCTGTGGTAAGCTTTATTACTTAGGTTTTATCGTTGCAAACAGTAAAATCATTTATGCATATTAGGTGGGGGGGGAAAGGAAAAAGAAGAGTAAAATACTGCAGTGCTTTGCTACTGTTGCAATTGTGGTGTGTTTTCTCCAGAGTGATTTTCAAAGGGATGACATTTCTTGGCTGGGCAATAAGGGAGATTCATCTTTAGAACCCTCTCTTCTTGAGTCCTCAGCAAGATCAAATATATATTTGGTTACAACAGATATAAAGACTCAATATTATTTTACTTTTAAGGAAATTCTTTGAAGGTGTCTGTTTCATATCACTGCTGGAAGGACTCTTTACAAGACTTTTTTTCTTTTATGCAGGAAAAATAAAATTTAAGGCTGTGTGTGCTGCAGTGGTAAATTCTAAGTGAATCAAGTTTGATGGGGCAGTTTCCACTACTTGAGCAT
The DNA here is from genome assembly GCA_013399875.1 of Gymnorhina tibicen. NCBI lineage: Eukaryota > Metazoa > Chordata > Aves > Passeriformes > Artamidae > Gymnorhina > Gymnorhina tibicen. The sequence continues at coordinate 1,081,569 of VXAZ01007176.1, read as the reverse complement.
ATTTCCTTCCCTTTCTTTACATCAAACGTTTAGCGTGGTTCAAGACACTCCCAGAAGCTGACATAGACTCAGCTTCAAAGGTTCCTAGATTCGTAGGTGGCTTCTACATAAAAAATCCTCAGTGATACCATTTTCCCTGTCAGAATAGCTGGTTTGCAATGTGATGATACACAGACTGGTCAGTAACTGCATGTTCTGAAGCATACTGGCAGTTTCAATCTCTACTGACAGTGATTTAGAATATTTTACATATATCTATTCTTTTTGTTTGAAAGTAAAATATATTTCAAATTTCTGTCTCTAATGTTTTTATGCTTTTATCCTGGATGCCACATAAGATCTAATATCAAACATCTGTAGATTTGCAGGTGCTGTCTTACTTTTATCCGTCTACACGTTGTAGAAAGCAAGTAAAACTTACTCGATCATCAATATATAACTGCATGTAGCTGTTACATGATTACTTTAACATAGTCTGTATCTACCAGTATTTAAGTAATAATTAGATTAAAATGCACATTATATTGGTTATTTTTTTAAATCAGAGTGAAGAGGATGAGAGCACAGTGAAAGAATTGCTGCAAAGGGGCGAGAGGCTGCAAAAGGGAGTCACAGATGAGAAAAAACGTGAGGAAATAAAGACAAAACAACAGCTGTTGCGGACTAAACATAATGCCCTCAAGGTATAGGAGCTACAGTTATAAGCACATGCTATTAAAACCATTTTTTTCTTCATTTCAGGGCATTGTTTTGTTAAACGAGTCATCATTAGTGTTTAGAGATGAGTAATTTAAAACTATTTGGCTGTAGACATATTTTCTTATACAGTTCTCTTGCTGCCTTGCAAAAGGCATTTTGCAGTCTCCAGCTTGAGAAGTACTGTCTTATCCTCAGCATTACAACTGTGTGATTGCCAATTGGACAACACTGATTCCTTCGATAATTCCTTTTTTAACATAATTTTTATGTTTTATATTTCTGCAGCAGCAGTCAAGACCTTAGTTAGAATCAGTTCCCACAAACTTATATTCTTAGTTGAATAACACACTTCTGGCCATGAATAAGTTGGTTTCTACTTCAGTAAAATACGTACACACTACATTTTTTTGGTAGAAGAGAGGTTCCAGCCTATCTAGAATAGGGTAGGTGCTAGTACTGTAGACATAGCAGCTAAGAGGCTGAAACCCCAAATTAGATATGAAAATTCTGAGTTGCCAGAATCCAGGAGGTAAAACTGTGATATTGTTCCTAGAATCATACATGGTGCAAACTATTTGGACCAGCTAATAGATATAATTGGAAGTGTCATCTTTCCATGGCAAATAAAAGTGATGAAAGATAGAATCTTACAGTTGAAGAGTCACATTGGTACCTACCTGGAGCTATAGGCTCTGGCTACTATAGAAGAATTTTTATCTCATCAGCAAGCAGAATTTTTCTTTCTTTTGATAATTTTGATTAAGTTATCTTTGGTTTGGGAAACATGGCATGTTTAGATTTTATCATTACTTATTTATATGCATCCTCTTTCCTTTCCTGTGGATTTCATTCTAATTCTTACAATTTTGCAGATCTGTGTGAGTTCAGGAGAAGGATAACTAAAATATACTGTTGTTTTGTCCGCATTTAAAAGAAGCTTGAAATCTATTAGGTGTGTCTTTGACTGTTCCAAGCTAAATGGAAGCAATTCATAATTTTTATGCTGGAGAAACAAGAACAGTGTTTATTGCACTATGCTATTGACCAGATCGTCCCTGGCTGTTTTTTATGGTCTAGTGATAGATTTTCCTTTGGGTGACTCAGTTAAGGCATTCACCCTGGTGAAAAAAAAATCTAGAATGGTTGAGGCAAATTAATCTGAGTATTTTTATATAAAATGTACCAGTAATTTTTTATTTACTTCATGATAAGACATTATAGAATTAGAATATTTTCTGAATTCTGCATGAGTGAAGTTAAGCAGATGTATATTTAATAACATTTATAAGGGAAAAAAACAGACATTGTATACCTTCCTGCTAAAGAGAAGTTTTAATAATTTATGAAGCACAGTTATAAACACAAGACATTTGTTATGTATGTGGTATTTCATTTAGAAAAAGGAAACCTGTCTTTGCAAACATTTCTGCATTGCAGTGATTTTCATTTGAATAGCTACAGAGTTTTCATGCAGGCTAGAAATTCACAGGAGTCCACAAAATACAGAAGCCCCACTTTTGGCTAGATACTAAGTGGGCTGTGTTTCCATCTGTCCAGTAAGTATTCTGAGCAGAAGTGTTTTATATAAAATATTGACATTTATGTAAGAGTCTTAACTTCTCTGAATACTGGTGACTGTCTCAGTGGTTTATTCAACATGTGAACAACACTGAAATAGGTAACCTCCTTTAAAACAAACAAAAAAAAAAAGTAAACTGATGTAAATATGTTCAACTACTCATATACTTTCTTTAAATATCAACATTTAATGAAAAAATTAGCAGCCTTCTACACTTATTTTCCCTTCAGTGTGCACACATGCCAGTTCATATTTTATAAGCCTTTAATTCATATTCTAATAATGTCTGCACTGTGAACAGGACTTGAGAGCTCAAAGAAGAAAAAAGGCTTTAGAGATTTCTCATCAATGGTATCAGTACAAGAGGCAGGCTGATGACCTAATGACATGGCTGGATGACATTGAGAAAAAGTTAGCCGGTCTGCCAGACCACAAAGATGAGCAGAAGCTAAAGGTAATGTTGTTTTGGGTTGGCAATGGTAGATCTTTTTGAGTGATAGTTTATCAATTCAACAGACAGCAAATGCAACAAACAATCCTATCTTACAGATACAGAAAATTATAAGTTCTGTTCTTTACTTCTATTTATAGTAAAACAAACCCTAATTATCTGTGTTAAAGCTGACATTTCTTTGTTGTACTATATTTTGTATTTGTTTCTTATACAGAATGCTATATAAATAATTTGAAACACTAAATATAATGTTTTGTCAATAATACAGAAAGTGTGCAATGTATTAAGAAGCATCAAATGTTTTCTAGTAAAAATTGTAATTGATTTTATGTATCTTTGTTCCAGATGAACAAATGACTTACCGATATATGGATGACCTCTATCTCATGTTAGCACATTCATTCTCATCAGAACATATTCATATGTCACTGTCAAACTCTATAGATTTATTTACATACTGTCAAAGGTTTTCCTGGTTTATTTTACATCGTCTTTCTTTGCTTCATTCTCTGTTGAGTTTCCCACAGAGTAAAATAGGAGTTAACTAATACATTAAAGAGTCTAATAGCATATTTGTAAGCTGTTCGAACACTATTTGTCCTGAATATGCTGACCCTTACTGAGAAAATAATTTCTCCAATTGCCCATCACAGTGTACTAGCAAGAATCTGCACATGGAAGCTGTTGGCCTTTGCTAACAGTTTCACAGTGTAGTAACTCTTAGGATCTCTACAGCCCATCTCCAAGAAGGTTCTTCAGTTTCAGTTATTTTTGTTTTGTTTAAATGTAAAATAAGATATTTAGTAGCTGTAAATTTTACTTGTGACAATAAAATGGAAATGGATTTTCTGACAGAAGTATTTTGCTAATTTTAAGTTGATTGATCTAGTTAGCTAACTGTCCTGGGCCCTGTATTGGTTTTGCTCACTAGGAGATTGGTGGAGAATTGGAGAAGAAGAAGGAAGATCTGAATGCGGTGCACAGGCAGGCTGAACGCCTGTCTAAGGATGGGGCTGCAAAAGCAGTGGAGCCAACCCTGATACAGCTCAGCAAGCGCTGGCAAGATTTTGAGAGCAAATTTGCTCAGTTTCGAAGACTCAACTATGCACAAATTGTGAGTTGTTACTGGCAAACCCATATGTTTGCAACTGCTACTACTAACAGCATCCTACTAACAATGAGAGCGTCAGGGTCAGTGTCAACTCTTCAGATATTAATAAGAAAAGCCCTATTGTCTGCAACTGGGGGAAGCTTTATATACTCTAATACAATAGTGATCGGCTTTGGTCTTAAAATTGCCCTTAAGTTAAATCAGTCAATTACAAAAAAACTCAGCAATGAAAAATTTGTGTTTATTTCTGTTGCCTCATTATTTTTCCATAACATTTATCAGTTTAAAAACATTAGTTTGCCATGCATCTATTTTGTTCACTGAACATGTAAAACACAAAAAGTGTCTTTTCCAAACTACCCATCCCATGCCAATTTTAATTGGTTTTTTTATTTGTCCATAACATGTTATACTCACTTTAGGAAGTGATTCAAAAAATTCTTATGACACTATATATACATGTCCTCTTCTTCAAATGCTTGAATTCTCAAAGAAGTTTTTGTAAGAAAATGTAACTTTAAATTTGACAGGATGAAAACATAATTATACAAACCATCTTCATGTCTTCTGATTTTGAGTTGCTTAGTTGTATATAAAATACGGTTATTCTTACTGGTTTATACATGCTGCATAACTGGGTAAATAAAAGGGAAATAAACTGTCACTGTTTCAGATTTATGAACAAAATATGTATTGAGTGTTACCCATTTGGAAGTTTACCAGAGGTTTTGCACTTACATGACAGTTTTTTCTTGCCATTCCTACTATTCTGCTCATTGAATTCTGGGCTTTTGATTTTATAAGAAGAAAGATAAGATTTGCTTTCAAGGACGCTGTTGCCTTATGTGCTTTCTGTAATCTTAAGGTGCTAGTGGTAAAAGGGTGTTTCATCAAAACATAATTTTATGTATTTATTTTTAAATGCACCTAGATTGCAGAGGGAACATACTGATAGGATAATGAAAATTTAAATGTGAAGTGTTATTTTTGATATATGATAAACTATGTTTTAAAAAGGGAAAAAAGTTCCAAAAATCAGCAATATGTATAAACTTTTGATAAATATAGTGCTCTATATAATGTACCATATTGTGTATTTTTAACTTTTCTAATATTAAGTTACATAATGTATATGTAAAACTAATACTTTGGATAGTTATGCAGTTAATGGAAGCAATCAGAGAAACATTAACTTTGTTTTGTATGTTATTAAATCTTGTTCCATCTGATTACACTATTCAGATTACTATGGTTTATATTAAACTTGATGGATGTAATCAGTCGTAAATTGTTTATATTGACATGGAACTAGAGCAAGATTCACTTTGTCTTGTAAATTAGTTGGCTTTTTTTTAATGAATATATTTGTTCCTTTGATAATCAAGTAAGAAATCAGATTGTGCATGCAATTTATAGAAAAACATTCTGCTGTCAATGTGCTTTTTATGTCACCCACCACCAACCACGTCAGGGGATGAATATATCCAATATAAAATTTTACTAGCAGATCAATAAACTTTATTTTAGCTTATTTTTCTTTCAAATATGTAAGGTAGATGCATCAGCATGTTTTTGAATTGCTCAGACGAATACACTCACCAACTTTTAAATTCATGTAACTTTTACGTATGTTTTTATTTCTAAAATATATAATTATATGCTATATTCATAACCTTGAAAGGTTAAATTTTTAATATTCTCAAATATTTCATGCAAGAAGGCTACTACTTAGTATTTATCTAGGGAATAAGGTTATCCAATGACATTTACTTGTACACAGGACAATTACTGTATCCTTCTCATTTCTCAGGAAAAAAATCTTGCTCTGTTGACAATTAGTAAGGTGATATTCATATGAAATATTTTATAATTTAAACAGAAGCTGCTGAGACTTGAGAGAGACAATATATTTTCATGACCCAAATCAGAGTGAGAAGTGCAACGGCCTTGTTATTGTTACTGCTTTGACTTTGCTGAATTAGTGAAACAGAGTGAATTTCTCAAGGGTTTTTTTCTTTTCCTTAAACAGCTTAAGTACCTACCTCACAGGGATGTTGTGAGGATTCATTAATTGTTTGTTCAAGACTCTAAAATACAAAAGAAAAATGAAAATTCAAACTATTCACTTGAACACATGCATATACCATCAAAAATAACTTCCACAGAGATTTTCTATGTTTACCAACGACTGAATAAAACCGTACAATAAAAAAAAAAAATTGATTTTTTCTTTAAAGCAAAAGAAATAGAAAACGGCTGCATTTTTTATTTATAATTTATGATGTATTCAATAAGAGTTATTTAACTGAAAGTTATTATAAATCAGTGAGAGTTTAGTATTACTCTGTATCTTGCAGTTCATTATGCTTCATTGAATAAACATAGCAAGACTGCACTGAAGAAAACCTTTAATTATCTTGCTTAATGACAGATTTGCATTTCTTACCTTTGTTGGAGCTAATATATTTTTGATATCAAAGTGTGAAATTAGAATTATCATGCTCCCCTGGATTTTACTTTTCCCCAGTATTTGCTGGGAAGACCTGTCAGAAGGATGTAGGAACCATGACTTTAGAAGGATTTATGCTCTTGAGAATGGTAGATCATTGGAAAGTCCTCATTGTTCCACAAATACATAGCAGTAAATATCTAACAACTAATTGACAAATATATATTGGTGTATGTTTAGAAGAAGGGATTTCCTGTCACCGCTTTTGAGAATAGAGTGTGATATATCACCTCAAACACGCATGTTCTGTTTAATGACATTTTTGAGACATTAATCATTTTGGTGTAGTGGTCCTCTGTGTGAAAATGGTCACGAAGTAACATGTGCCATTCTATAGGGAATAAGGTGGGTTTATTCCATTCACAGATTAAACATGATACACAGATACATAAATGCAACTGCACACAACCTAAAATTACACTGAGTGGAAAAGAATTTTGGAGTTCTTGTCTTGCAAGTTTCTTCTCTCACAGAGTGTCTTTATTGGTATGCGGAAAAATAAACAGTGGGCACAAAATCAGTTGGTAGTAACACCAGTAGTGAAATCTGAATAACTTATTAAAAAGAGTGGAATATTTTACTATAACATTTTAAAATTACAATTAACCATTAAATCCCACTGAAATCCATGACAATTTAAGATACTTTAAAAAAAAAAAGCCTTTTACAGTTTAATCCTGAAACAGTATGCAATTTTTTAATATTAAAATTGCATGTATTTTTAAAAAAATCAGTAAAAAATAACATTAGAGAGCTTAAGGGACAATTATTTCTAAAGTACCTGTGCAGAATCTGATATCATTTCGCCTTGGCAGTCATAGTATTTTCAGAAAAGTTGTCAATTCTCTCTGCTACAGACTAAACCTGAATCTTCAGTTACACTGTTTTTCTGCAACAGTTTAACCACTCTTCCAGGGTGTTGAAAATAGTTATCTGTTGCAGAGAAAAAGCTAGATTTGGATCATTTTATTCAAGTCAGGATCAATATCAGTTATTGATATGTTGATTAAATTTAATTTAATTATCCTAATGTCTGTTTTCTAGATTTTTTTCCTAGTGTTTTCATTCCAACAGTCTATGACCGTGTTTGTGTCAAGGCTCAGTTTAGATTTTCCTGAGCTGATTGAAATTACTCTGGGTGTAGAGTGCTGAAGGCCTTTATCATGAGAAGACGTTTTCTAGCTGAACACAGGTGCAGAGCCTACACTGTAAATTCTTCTTTCATGTATGTCCTATTACCATATTTTATCAAGACACTCAGCATTCTTTCTGCTGTTATATGTGGTGGTCTTTCAGCTTTCCTCTCTTGGCTGAACTATGCATGCTGGAAATAGTAAGACAGTATTTTTAGGACAAGAGAACCTCTTGCAGTCTGTCAAAATTATGTATAATTATTGTACAAACAATACAGTTATGTATCTATTGTATAAACAAGCAAAAAAAAAATAAGCTTACCTAATTCATTTCAGTAATTTTATTGGTGACACACAAACATCCTATTGAAATTTATGATCATTTTACTACTGAAATATTTGGGCCTGGATTTGGACCATACAGAATTGTCATTTTCATACCAATTAGACTATGTTTTGATCAAGAATGAATAAGGAATATAGTTATACAAAACTTGTATTTATTTTTATAAGGTAAGTGGTTTAGTCTGAGAAGTTCGATAGTTACCTGCAACACGGATAAAATACCAGCACCCTTAGTACTTCCTTCATTTTTCCAAATAAAAGACATTATTCTCTTTAAAATCCTGTAAAGCATTCAGAAATTCAAAATGCCTGTCTCCTGACTGGATAATCACTTCAGGTGAGAGAGTATGTGATCAACTTCTGGAACCAGGTTAAGGACTGATCAAATTTACATATGACATTCAAGAGTTTGTTTACTTTCAGACTTTTAAGAGCATCTTGAAATTTTCAGTTAATATTTCCCTGTGGAGCTCTATTTAGTAAGTTTAAAAAAATTTAAACTTTTTTTTACCATTAAAATATGTTTATACATCAAGATATTTTCTAAAATATAAATTAAACATTAATTTAAATAGATTTATCACCGTTAGATAAACACAGGACTTGGTGTCCTGATGATCTGTCTGCATCAAAATAATATGGACACTTCAATGGTAACGTGCTACCGTTGTTTTCAGTTGTTTTCAACTGTTTTCACAAACACTGGTGCTGGAATTAAGTGGTTTTCTTCTCTTATCCTTGCTTAAATGTTTCTTGGGTTAAATAAACAAGTAATGGTTGCCAAGAAGAAGGGGCAAACTAATTCTTCATTATTTGGAGAATGAGTGGAGAGAGAGAGAGAGAGATAAAAGAGAGAAAAAGAAAACAGGAAAATACCTACTGGACAAAAGAACTGTACAGTGATGGATTAGTATCCAATTCACCTGTGCACTTTGGGTCTCTTAAGAACAGGACAGAGGTGATACTGTGACACCATTTAACTTTTCTGACATTGGCAGTGGCAACTTTTTAAACTAATAGCTTTACACAGCATAGCTAAAGACTGGGCTTTTTTAACTACAATCTTCAAAAAGCATGAGGATGAATGAGGAACTTTGGGAAGAGAATCACAAGTGAATGTTTACACCTATTTTCCATCAACCTGGAAATTCCTATTAGAAAATGTATTCCAAATAGTTTAAGTGTACTTAAAATCCTTCAATTTTCTGTCTGATTCAAGATAAGGTTATGGGAAAAATGGGACAATATCCACTGAAGATGAATATTGTCTTTGATATAGCTCAAGAAGAGCTAATTTTATAGATGCATTTTAAAATGCACTTCAACTTCTCTGTCTAAAATGAATGCATGCAGTGTTGTGGTAATTTAAGTGAAGACAATCCATAGCCTTTTTATATAAGTGGACCAGTTTACTGTCCTATTTTGAGTTTTTCTAAAGCATATTTGTCTTCCCTCATATTTCCTTGTTAATTCTCTACAGTATTCACTCTCTGCAAAGCTATAGTATTTTAATAGAATTAAGTTAAAAAATCCCGTATTGTGAGTGACAGAACTTTACAGAAAAGATTTTTCTCTGCCATTGTTCATTATCTATTATAAACTTTAGTGAAGTGGTCTAAATTGCATTCTCAAGTTTAAAGGTGAAACTCGATATCTTTATCTCATCACATAGGAGTCAAATCTCTTGTTGTAACATGGAGTAAAGCAGGGTTAGAGATTTGTCTTTAAATTATGTAGTTATACAAACGTGGTCTTAGCCATGCCACAGGCTTTTCTCACTGCTCTCATGGCTGGGATGGAAACAAGACCACCAGCCTATGGTTAAAAAATCATGTACAACATAGCATCCAGCGGTCTCTGCTTTCAGACTAAACTGAGCATTGTACTGCTATGTTTTCTTCTTTATAATTACCCAGTTATTTGGAAAACAGGGCAGCTAATTACCATCTTATTTTCTCTGCTGTAGTATATTATGATTTATTAGCGTAATAAATTACATGGTGTGGATTTTGGTGTCAAAAATTACTTGGCAATATTATTGCATTAAATAATAAAGGGAAAGACCTTGTGCAGAGTGATCTGGCCCTAAATAACAGTATCTTTTGAAGAGATTATGATGTTAATCTCTTGTCTACAATTCAGAATGTCAACATCATGCATGGTTGGGGGCTTTTTGGTTTGGCTTTTTCTTTTGTTTTTTTTTCGCGCATGCATCTGAGTATACGCACAAAGGTAGAGACGGAAGCACATCTGTAGATGTACACTGTGAGGGCTGAATTATCTATTTGAGCATGTTTAACTAGCTTTCAAAACTGCTAGATGGACAGCAATTTTGTTCACATCATTTAAAAAAACAAATCTATGTCTTGAAGTAACAAAATCAACCTAAGTGACAAAACCTGTTGTTATTATATATGGCTGTATCTCTATAAATGTAGATTAAAGGTGGAAAATAATTAGGTAACTTTAACATTTCTGGAAGGTGTAAGAGTTTAAGGTGCCCTCTGCCCTTTGAAGCTGTTTGCATTCATTATGAATGTGGTACTTTATTCTATTTTTAGTTTATTTTCTAAATTATGTCAACATTAACAGATAGAGATGGCAGAAGTATCTGGAAAGTTAGCATCACAAATCAGCAGTCAGTTTCAAAATGATTTTGTCAATTCAGGTTTCAACTGTGTGTATTCCAACATTTCCGAGCTTTATCTAACATTAACTGGTTCTTGGTGATCACTCAGTAGTTACACATACATACTCAAGACAGCCCTAAATCTTCATGCCCTTAGGCAGCATAAATGCTATCTAAGATTGTGGCACTTCTGTAGTCTTAATAAATCAGCCATTAAATAAGTTGGCATTGACCAAAATCTGTTCATAAGTAGGCTGACCTCCAGCAAATTGTATCATACTTGTTCTGCCATTACTGTCACTGTTTCACCTCTGTAGCTTATTGCTGTCCAGGAAACATGATTTTGAAATACTATTTTGAGGAAAAAATAATTTGAAAATCCTTCTATTCTTTTGGGTATTTCCTTCTTTGTGGCTGAATTTGAGCACGTGGTACTGGTTTAACAAAATCAGTAGAGCCTGTCACAAGTGGACATTACAACACAGGAATGTAGGACTGTGTACAAGAGTTTATTTTTCTGAAGTGTCAAGTAGATATTTACTGGAGTATGACATGTATAATGTCTGTGTGTTTTTTAGGTGTGAAAAATTACAAGATCAATGCAAGAAATGTCTAAGTCCTCTGGATTTATGTATTCTATATTTAGCATATAAAAACTTCCAAGTATGTTTTGTCTACTGGAAGGTAACATATATAAATCAATTACAAAAATATTGTCCAATTAATCTCTTATAAAATTCTAAACAGTGTTTTAAAATACTTGCTGAAAACCAGTCTAGGATGTAGATTTTGCAGTGTTCTGATTTTTTCTCATTCCAAAATGTAACGTAAGCATTTGCATATTTTGTGATTCTTAACACTGAGAATGGCTATCTCTCTTGGCTCACTGGAACTATCTCCCCTCAAAATCCTAGTGCTGTGCATGGTCTGAGCAGTGTTTGGTAAATACTTATGAGATAGACTCTTTAATGGATTTAATAATTACTTTTATAACATTACAAGTATCCATTTAAAGTTACATGACAGACATACAGTCTTCCTTGTCAATTTTGCTCTACTGCAATTATTAGGATTGAGATATGCCATTGTTACCAGAAGTAATTAAGATATATGCATAATTTGTTTAAAACAAGAGAAATTTTCTATACCCCAGTAGTCCCAATTAGTCAATAATGCCATAATGCTACTCTGTTTTTCTTCAGGACATGTTAACATTGCAGATGTGGTATAAGATACACATTACTCTATTTTTTTTTCTTTTCTTTTCTGAAAAAAATTATTTATATCACATATATTGAATTGTATGAGAGTCTTCTTCCCCAGTCTCATCATAGTTGAAATTAATTTCTTTTTCTCTTTGCTTAGCAAGTAGATACCAGCGAAAGTTATCAGGTTAAAAGTTAACAGTAGAACTGGTGGAATTTCTGAATCATCTTAGTCCCTTATTTCTGTGCATCTTAGTAGGTGTGTAGTAAGGAGAGCTGGGTAAGTTTTCAAATAATGTGTAGCTGTACCTCAGTTTGAGGAGAATTCCTATCTAGAAGCAATTATCTAAGACTGAATGAAATAAAAGCATTGTTCAGCAAGTGAGAAAGGGATTGCCAAAGGTGTTCATCTTGCTGCTTGACCAAGTGTATTCGACATCTTGGAGGGCTCCAAAGGCATGAGGGTGTGAGGAACACGGGATTGGCTGCAGCACCAAAATCCTTTGTCATAGTTTTTTAAATATACATTAAAAAAACAAAAAAAGAAACCAGGGTTACAACTATGAATACTCTGGATTCAATGTTTTAAATTAATTACTATAGCTTTTGTCTGTATCTTTCTTCTCTTCCCCTGCGCCCACCACATCTAAATAGGAAAATAATGCACTCATGAGAGTGTAACAGAACTATCTGAGGTATTGGGAGATATCCCATAATTTAAGCTTTTACATACAGGAAAGAAACATTTTCTTATGGAGAAAACTTTTGCATTTCAATCAAGTTATGAAGGGGACAAATAAGACAATATAAGTGGAATTAGGTTCAGGCTGGTTGATGCCTGTTGATTGATAATTTTCAAAATCAAAGCCTGCAATTTTCTATTTTCTACTCCTAGAATGTAAAATTTACTGAATTAATTAATGCCATTATTAGGAATAACTTCATTGTAGCTGGCTTAATTTAATTTTATGTGTAGATCAAGTAGATTCATTTTACCACAGAAGAAAAACTGTTAAAGCAGCATTTCTCAAGTAAGGTATGCCTTAGCAGAGAAGTGTTATGAAGGCATAAAGCACTCTCTGTCCAAGAACAGTGCTGAAAATAGTCATGTATATTTTTAAAGTCTCTATTTTTTATATAAGTCACTGATGAAATCAGATACAAGCATTAAACTATATGGTTTAAGTGTTGCAATGTGACGGATTTTGACTGCAACCACTCTGCAACATGAGTAGAAAAAAATCATATACATGAGACAATATTTATGTTCTTACCTAAAGATATGATTTTCTTTCAATATTTTAAAGCTATTTTATTGTTTCCAACTACCTTTTAAGGTCTTGTCTTCATAGAGTTACGTAAGGAATTTATAAATTTTTAATCCTGCATCGAGGATTTAGGTCTCTCTGTACTTGAAAGAGATGCTCCTTTTTGTACTGTTAACTTGTTTGTGATTGATTAAGGCCATCCAACCTCATAGTGAAAATTCCATGTAATCAGTATAATTTTGAACTTTCTAATTATATGGACACTAACAGGTAAGATATGCTAGCAACACTGAAGACAGAATAAATTTTTGTGAATGTCAACTGACCTTACCACTCACAGTTGGCATAGGAACAGGTGAATAAAAGCTTTTTTATAAACATGCACTTTAAAGTGGTTTTATTGACCTCTGATAGCATTTTATCATACTTTGGTGTGCCTAATTCTTCATTTGATATATTGATGGTGAACGTGGCCTAGCAAATACCATATGGTTTATAAGTTTTTTGGACTCTCTGAGGTATCGCTGCCCTTGTCCAGAAGGATGTCTGCTCCATTTTTTTTCATGTGTAGCACACCATGTTTATTCTGCAGAGTTGACAGGCTTTTTACACTCATACACAGGTGCTTGTAAAGAATACTTTCTCAAGTGTTATTTCACTTCAGGAGGAGGCACGTCTTTGTTTTCCTTGAACGTCTCATCAGGATTCTGCCAGGAGCAGTGTTGAGGTACAGCAATGCAGATTGGGAGTGTTTGCAACTTTACTCCTCCCGTGTTTGTGTGAAGTCATTAAATCAAAGGCACAGACACTAAGGTTTGGAGCCCTGTCATGAGAAGGGACCAAAAATGGAACAGTTGTCAAGATCTAACACAAAAAGTTGGAGGCTTTCTGGGTGTAAACTCTTGAACAGCAAAAGTGATATTGGGATTATTCCCTCTGCAAAATGATGAAAGGAAATGGATACACTTGAGATTGGTGAAAGGTGCTTTAACAATGAATTTTCCACTGTTAAGAGGAAATTAACAGCATTCTCCAAGACTAGTTAGCTCTGATGCCACCACAGTGTTAGATGTAGGCAATAATGATCACGTGTATTTCTTTGGAGAAAGTATGTGAATTTCTCAGCAAAACCTACATTATTCTGGTACATTTTTGTTGGGTTTTTGTTGTCATTTTGTTTGGTTGGTTTGTTTTGGTTTTGCTTATTGGCCTTCTCTGTAAGGGACAGTTCATTAATTTTTTTCTTATGGTATTGTCACACCTGGTAGGACACGGTAACTATCAATAAAATCAGTTTAGATGGTGTGGGTTTCTGTTTTGAATTCCACCTGTTGATCTTGTTGTGCCTTAAATCATTCCTCCCCTGTTGGGGGAGGACTTCTGAGTTCTTGCTTGGATTTTTGTTAATTAATGGACATTCAGTCTTCTTTGTTCTCAGTTTATTAAGTCTTATTAGAAAAGTTAGAAGTACAGTAGAGGGACGTGCATGCTGAGGAAAATGCGCAGAATGCCGCCGAAATTAAGATAACCTGGTGTTTTTAAAGCTAAACAATCCAATTAGTGTTTGAAATGACAGATACTTTCACTTTTCTACCAATATTCAACAAATGTTTTTAAAACGTTTATAGGAACTGCGGAATTTTCTATCCAATCACTTTAAGTAATTTTGCCGCATTAAATGGAGTAGCATGAAGAACAAGAAGGAGGTTATAAAACAACAACAATCCTCCATTTTGGAGTTTTTTGTTTTTTATCTATTTGCTACTTTAACAAACCTAACACCTTTATATTTTTATCCTGTGCTACTTTATATAATATTCTATTACCTAGTTCACACCGCAGTGCGTTCAAGTTCTTCCCAGAGAGTTGGTAGTTTTCTCCACAGACAAAGGTCAAAACCAGTGCTGTCCAGGGGGGTAAAACTCCTTAAAACAGGCAGAGAAATATTCCCCGCACTCTGGACTCCCACAGATGGAGTCAAGTATGGAAGGATTGTGTCTCTTAATTAAAATTATGTAATGATGGGGAAGAAAATTCAATTTACTATTCTAGACATGATAATGCTTGGTAACAAGCAATGCATGAAATGTTAAATCTTACACAAAGGAAGTTGTTCTTTTTCTCTTTGTCTCTTTCTTAAGAGACAAAAATAATTTGTACAACAGTGTATCACTGACAATCAAGGGGAAAAAATCAATATCTAAAATGCTAAAATTGTATTTTAAGGAAACAGTAATACAGGAAATAGCCAGTTACCCCAACATTTCCCAATCACTTAACAGTTTATTTGTATTATATATATATATATGTCTTTATATATATGTTGTATTATATATTTTTAAAAATATTAATTTAAGTATTTTTGAGAAACTCTAATGCATTCTGCCGTTTTATCAGATTCAACTTATCCCAAACCCATTCTTAAATGGTTATCTAAATCTTTAATTTTCATTTCCTATTGATTTTTAATCCTTATAAAATCTTAACCTACCATGATTCTGATGAGCTGTTCTGGCATTAGCAATTACATATATCTCAACTGAATTAATATTATTTTAATAGCAGCTGCTCCCAGCTGCTGTGATTTCCTTTTACAACTTTTTTCCTCACTCCAGTGTTAGAATATGATTCAGTTTTAGCTTTGCCTTTCTAGTAAAATGCTTGTCCAGAATATAAAGGAGGACTCTGCCTGTTTCATTGTCTATCATAAGGCAAGTCCAGGGAACATTGGGACCAACTAAAAATGTTTCTCTTTGCTGATTAAAATTGTCAGTTCTGGACATGCCTACCCTCCGTTCCTTGGTGCAAGATGACAACTTCTGCCGTGGGTTCTATCATGATACTTTCAATGCAGGAAAGAAGGAAAGAAACACCTGTGACCTGTTGAAAACCCCAAAAAAGACAAAGATACCTAATCCTTGATTTCTAAAGTAGTATCAAATTTTCAACTCTTTTTTTTTTTTTTAAAAATAGTATTCATAAACAAATTTATTTTGACTGTGACTTCTTTTTAGAATAAGGTATTAAATAATGTACCACAATATGAGGGCAGTATCTGGTAGGCGTCTGTTTTTAAATATCTATCCCTTTGTTTATTTATTTATCTGATTGTAGTATTTTACAGTTTAACTAATGATATAAACAGTAGAACTATAGAAGTAATCAACCATCTATGAGAAATATTAATTTAAATATTAATTTAAAGTTTCCTGTAAGGGCAGTGTGAATATACAGTTGCATACATCCCATTTTTCTTCATAACATTGATTGAAAGGTACCCGATTTTGCCACTAGAAATAATGAAGTGTGATATCCATGAAGTACTCACACATCTGATTTCTGCTTGACTTTTTTGTAGTTTCAGGAATTGTTTAGAGTGAGAAGACACAGATTTTATTCTATCTAAATACATGCGTGTGCATATATATGTGTATATATATTTAGTAGCCTAAATTTGGGTTGAAAAGAATAGGCTAATCTCATACAACTACAGAAACTAATCATATTTTGTATGCTGCTTTACATATTCATGTGACCTCTTTTTGAGTGAAAACCCTTGCATACCTAGCATGCGCTTTTCATCACTGTGAATAGAAATATTCTGTCCTCTGAGTCAAAAAGAAAAATACAATTATAGTTAAAATGTTCCTTATGTGGGTCTGAAGTTCATTGCTATATGTAGAAGTGTCACAGTGTAGTCTTAAGGAATTAAAATATATTGCTGCATGCAGGCCTCAGTGGCCTGTTGAGATTCTCCCATTTTCTAATCAACTGGGACAGCTTTTTCTTCAGGTTTACTGGAGTAAATTGTTATTTTTGCAGAGAGTGTGATTCATGAAACATATGGGGGGCAAGCTCAATTTTTTAAAAGCAATTTATTTTAAATAATAAAAATTATAGTAGTGATATGGTAATTAGAGAGGTTTCAGTGTTAGCAGATGTACTGAGAAAGTCATTTAGTGAGAAAAGTGTAAGCAAAGCAATTAAATTTCCATAAGAAATGCAAGAAAATAACACAAGTCTACAGATAACTTTATGGCTTTATATGTGATATGCATACATCTTCTAGAGTGTGTATATGCATATTTTAAGACTCTAAAGAAACTTGAAGAACCAGATGACTCAGCTCGGTAACTGAAGAGAGAAATATGTCCTGAATTAAAATGAGACACCTTGCTGAGGTAGAGTGTGCTTATATTTGTTTTCTTTTTGCTTCATGTGTAGCTAAATAATGATTTTGTTTTCTTCCTGGACTATTGATCAATTGTCTTTCACATAAATGGCTCCAAAGTCCATAATTTTCTGTTAGGAGTGAAAGATCTAAATGATATAATTTTTGAACATTTACCAACAATTACTTGTAAAATTCTTTGAGGTCCTCAGTAATTAAAGTTTACATTTTTGAGAAGACAGACATCAAACACAAAGGATTTTGGTCCCACACTAGCAATCCAGAAACAAACTTATGCTTATGAAACCACAAATAATTGATAGCGTAGATTTTGCATTTTCTAATGGACATGCAGGTGATCTAGTATTTGGAGTTTAGTTAAGAGAAGCAATCACAGGTCTCCCTGCTCCAAAGCACACTTTGGGTATTACATTTTCACATTTGGTATTACAAATAAAATGGGAAATACAGAGAATTTATATAAAAAGCCATTTTTCTGTCACCTAATATGTCAGCATGTTTTCAAATGCCATAGATCAACTAAATGTTTTCTTGGAACCAAAACATTCTGGGATGTCTTTACATTTGGTGTATGCATGTGCTTCCAGAATAGGGTGTCTATTTCATATTTTTCCAGATTAAAAAAATATTTTAAAAAATTCCTAACTTTATGAAGAATTATGTTGCTGAGTTTTCTTTTAGAAATAAGAATGCATTAAAGACCTTTCAAATCACAAAATTCCAAATTGTACTTGCTAGTTTAAAGAGCAAGTTTTTAGTATAGTGTTGAAAGTATAGAATTGACATATTTGTTTTGTGTTGCCTTTTATTTAAGGAATCATGTCTATATACAAGTCATTATTTTACCTGATACCTTGAAATTATTTACTATTTTAGACTTGGCATGCATGAAATTTCTTAATGAAGGATAGATTTTTCAAGAGGTGTGATGATTTAGAATGAAAGGGCTAGCACTAAAATCTCAGCAATGCCACAATCTCAGCATACTCTTGCATTTCATATCTGCATTTCTTTGGAGAGTAGAAGAAAAGCTTGTACACTCTTCCATGGATTAATTTCAGTACCTGCCATTTCAAACACACAAGGAATATGAGTGATGGGTGTCAGAAACCTCAGATATGTCCTGCATTTGTCTTTGGAATTTACTTTTGATTGTTTCTGGGTTGTGAACTGGAAATTGCATTAAGTTAAAGTTTTGTCTAGTGTTAAGAAACTAAAGGAAGCATTCTGTTGTATATCTATACTAGCAAACAGTTCGTGAAGATACAACTTTTGTGATGACTGAAACTAGGACTATGGAAACCACTCACGTGCCTTCTACATACCTGGCAGAGATCCTTCACCTTCTGCAAGCCTTGTCCGAAGTGGAAGAGCGCCTTAATTCTCCGGTTCTGCGGGCTAAGGATTGTGAGGATCTCTTCAAACAAGAAGAGTGTCTCAAGGTAAGATGGAAAGATTTTTTTAGCAATGATTAGATTACATCATTTTGGGTCTTCTGTATATTTGCAACCTGTTCTTATCCTGAGACATCTGTTTTACGAGTGCTAAGCTCCTCTGTGATGTGTGCATAAATGGATGTTTGTCTGTGGGGGCACACTGGGCAAAGTACCAAAACACTGAAGTGTTAATTTATTTTTACCTGTTTAACCTGTATTTGGAGGACAAGTTCATTAGGGTATCTGCAAATTATGTCCTTGAATGGGAGGGAAAGGATGGAAAGGCACACCAAAAAACCTTGAGGTCTTATTGGGTCTGTACTCCATGTAGTTATTATTTCAATTTAATTAGCTAAACAGAGAATATTGTCCAACAGTTAGATAACGTAGTTCAGAAAAAGCTAATTTTGTATTGTTAGTATAACTTTAAATATTACTGTGTGGTTTCTTCGGTGCTTGTAATATTACTGCCTGATTTGTTCAATGCTTGCAACAGTGAAATCCTTTGAAATCGGTGGAATTTTTCCAGCACAGAATTGACATAAGAAGAGAATAAGATTAAAGTTGTAAGCCTAAGTAGATGAATGAGTTATCAGCTTTTGCAGAATAATGTTTGTGTGAGGAAAGCCTTGTAAAAAATCAAGCTCAAGTGGTGTATATAATTATAACAATTCCAAGCTGTCATCCAGCATGAAGAGAAAACTACATTTCCATTTTCTTGTGATTATTTAGGGAAAGGAAATTTTTTTAAAACAGTAAATATTAGCCTAAAGAGGCTGGAAATTGCCTACAGTCAGCTATAAGAAAGGAGTTTAGAGGGAGAATCATGGCAGTGGCTCTGGCTATATGCTGTGAATTTTCCTCTGTAGGAGCCCATTTATCTCTTTCCATGTCAGAGGATATGTAACAAAACCACATCCATATGCTGCTATTAGCTTCTGTAAAATCATATCTCTTTATAATTCTTATACATTCATAGATATTATATATTTTAGGTATTTGTATACACACACGTGCACACACACAAATATTATTAGCTTGTGAAAATTAGTGTGTTTTCAGTTTCCTAGCAAGGCAGTAGAGTTGGGTAGTGAAGCATAACAGTGAAGTATTGGATCAAAGGAAGCACAGAACTGGTAACAGGTTGTCAATCAATAGGTGTCAAATACCAGTAGGCTGTTTCTTTTACCACTTCTGATTTAGTACCAGTAGATTAAAGTCAGTCTGAGTATTGAAGCACAAAACATGCCAATCTAATTGTCATTCTTCATTTGAAACAATCCCTTCTGCACAAAAAAAAATAGTCGTGGACTGTGTAAATCATGGCTAATGAGCCCCTCCTTGATCCTTGTTGATGAATTTTTGTTCATTAATAGATTGGGTGGAGGAGCAGTGGTCTACCTCAGGAAGTTTACTGGGAAGTCCTTTTTGATCTTTTTAATGCTTTACATTTGGGTTAGCTTTATCTGATTTATATCCATAAGTAATCTGTTGTTCACCCACATATATTTGGTATTATTGGAGTTGACACCACCTTTAATAATATTGATTACTGAGGTTACAAGTAAGTACTACCATAGGTTTAATTTAACTGAACTATTAAATTGTTATGAGATGCATTTGTGGGCACAGTTCCATCTTCCTCCAAAATAAATCTCTTAGAAGGGGTGAATGGGTCTTGCACATTCGTGGGCTTTTGGAAGGGTATAGGTTTGATCAGAGCCTGCTTAATGAATATTTATTTCCAAGGAAAAGCATCCATCATTGTCATTATCCTGCAGTAAAAATAGAGAAGTAGTGCATAAATTGTTCAGCAGCTGGTTGGGAAAGGTTTGAAATTAAATTGTCGTTGATTTTTTTCTCTGACAGATTTGCATGAATCAAATTACAGAACTGTCATGAATAGCTCTGTGTTTTAAAACTGAGCTTTTGATTTTTTTTCACTCTCATTCAGAAAGAATCCATTTTAATGAATCTGTAAAAGGAAAAATAAGTTTATTTACAAAAATAAGTGGTAACAGCTTTGAACATTTTCTCCAAAGTAAAGTTTAGTAAGACTTAAACGTGATTGCTCATTATCAAATAGGGTAAATATTGAATACAAATTAAAAATTGCTAATATCAATTGTCATAGATAATTCAAGAACTAACTTTTTATATCAAAGGCATGTGAAGTAGTAAAATATGAGGTTTTTCAGCAAAAATCTGGTAGCTTGTAAGATTTACTAAACTGTAATACTTTAATGAGCACATTTAGTACATCTGCTGGAACCAGCTCATGGGAATGTTTTTCTTTTCATTTTAAGCTTTAGGGAGTGGAAAAGTCAGATAGAGAAACCAAATCTTGTCACTTTATAAAGTAAGCATTGCAATGTGTTCATTATTCCATTACAAGCTCTTTTAAGTATTAAGACATACAGTGCCTCAGCTTTTCTTTATCACTGTACTGACAGTATTTTAAAACAATTTAAATATTACAGTTCTGTCAATGATGAAACTCGAGTTGATTGTACAGAAAATTGTGGTTCATAGATTGATGGATTAGTGAAGATGTCCTTAAATACTCTCAAAATAGGACAACAGTTGTTACAAGCACAGACATTATTTCTGTGTACTACTCATGATGTTGATATTGATGGAGTTCACAATCTTTGAGCTACCCGTATAGAACTGGTTGTGATTACAACGGATTTCATTGCATGAACTAATGTAGGGATAAAATGCCTTCAGATTTAAGCTAATTATCCTTCCTTGCAACTGACGTTTCAAATGTTTCCTAAAAGTGAAGTTACTGTAAACATTTACATATATTCTGCTTAATATGGTTCTATTGTTCATACTAAGAGCAAGTTTTCCTGTGTAATGATTATCTCATGCAAGCTACTTGACTTGTTTGAGCTCCACATTATTCAGTGGGAGATGTATATGCTGAAATAAATACACTGATTAACCAGAGAATAAAACTAACACATATTTCTGTTTGCTAACATATAGGAAAAGTGTGTTAAAATTAAATAATGTACTTGGAATTTAAGAAGTCTAATTTATGACCATATGTGAAAAAGTTTTCAGTAAGATTTTTAAGGATCACTGTCATAGTCATGGCATAGTTGTGGCTATTCATTACTTAATTCTATTAACTTTGAATTCAAAACATATTCCTGAGGTTACTTGCATTACATAATTATATTGCAGACCTGCAGTAGGGCCCATACATATTGGTGTTTCTTTTTTTTTTTTTT
>VXAZ01007176.1:1024298-1059762 GCA_013399875.1 Gymnorhina tibicen | reverse complement strand
TTTTTTCCTCTCTTTTTTTTTTTTTTTTTTTTTTTTTTTTTTTTTATTATTCTTAATTTTGGCAGGAACATCTTATCGTAGAATATGATTATACATTTAGCTATCATATTTTTCAATGATGTAATAGTTTTAATATGGAAAGCCATCTGGCTCTGAGGAAGAGATTTCTTATATATGTAAGATATATGTATATCTTGCATAATCAGTCTAACAATTCTGTTTCTAGTTCATATTCTTTTGTACTTCCCATAGGGCTTTTATTTAGTTCATTAAGTACTGGGTTGTTTTCTGTGTTGTTTCTTAAATATTGATATTTTAATGTCTGATTAATCTTCTTTTTTTCTCTTCTTTTTTCCATTGGTAATCCTTCATCTACTGACAGCAGGTTTTTTGCACTGTTTTCTACCATGTCATATTTCAGAATATAAGAATTTATTGTACACATCACACATCCATGATTCTGGCACCTAGAATCTGCTTTCAAAATGGTTTATGAAGCCAGTAATACCCATACCAGATATTGTAACTCATAATTCTGTACAGATTTTAAAATTGTAATTAATTTGTGGAATTTTTCCACCTGTCCATGATTACTAACAACTGTGCTGTTACTGGGTTTCATGTTAGTACAAAAAGCATGAAATATTGCAACCAATCTGATATACATATAATTATAAAACATCATTCTACAAATGTTTGGAATGTCAAAAAATGTATTTTTAACTTTACATATTGGAATATGTATTTGGTGTGTACTAAGTGATTCTTACCAAGAAGCTTGGTGTAATGTGAAATTCAGCATGATTTTCTGCTGCAGCTCAATAAAACCCAATTAAGCATAACTTAGAACTGAGTGTGCTCACATGCACTCTCCAAATAGATCTGACAGTAACACTGTGCTTGGTGACAGATTTGTACACAAACAGCCAAGGAACTGAATTTTTACAGGAAGTTGTCTTTCCCTGGCAGATAAAGACAAATTCCAGGTAGTGAAAATGAACTGGGGCTTGAGTCTCTAGCACTCGGATTTCTCTTTTAAGAGCAGTGAGATGGATCAGTCCCTAAAGGCTACTGTCACTTCAGCTGCTAATGATTTTCTGTTATCCCTTTTTTCTAAAAAATTAAAGCTTTGTACATCTCTGTTAACCATGTTACAAAATATCCCAAGGCATTGTTGATAACTGCTTGCAGATCATTCTCTTCAACATGAAAGATAGATGGGGAATGTGTTTGAGATACATGAGTATATGTGTACACATGCATATATACATGGTTTTTCTTTTTTTTTTTCCTTTTGAGTCTTATAATCATTTACAGCACACCAGCTGTATCAGCTTGTTCTGTCTGTAGCCGCTGTGCTTTAAACAAAAGCAAAAATCTTGACATAGAAATTCTATACCTTGTTCATAGACCACTAATTAACATTAGGGGATATATCACTTACCAATTCTGAAGTGCATAGATGTATTTAATCTATTTTTAATATTTAGAAAATTGATCTACTTGGTTGAAAAAGCCTACAATTTCAATGTACCTAGGCACATATATTACTTTTCATTTGGGTATTTAAACATGTTGAACAGAAGTGCCTTCTTGGGTGGCTCAGATGAGCTGATATTCAGACCTACTGGAAAGAAGGCCATTTCACTGGAGTGCTTAAGTATGTCCTGGCAGCCTATAACATTTCAATTACATTTTCTCCTGTTCTTTAAATATGCAAATTTTTAGCCATGGATGAGGTTTTGTGAAGATGCTGCCTCCTTTGTATTCATGGGATATAATCTTGGAATATTTAGAGTCATTTTATGGTTTTATCATCTGATGTTTCTTATATTGAGAGTAATAGCATTAAATATCTGAATTATCCATGTCCTGAGTATAAAACAAAGATTTAAGTAGACCTGAGTAAGGAACATGGAGTGTGAGACATTTTTCCGGGAAAGTCAAATGAGGTTTGTTGAGTAATGACACAGACCCAGCCAGCTTTCACTCCACATGACAGATTGCTGACAAGGAGGAAATCTGTACCTTATTGTGACTCATTCCAGAGACAAGACATCTACCATTCTCTTTTGATCTTTAAATATTTATTTAGTCTTCTAAACTTAAGTCACATTTCTCAAGACCTGAAAATTCAAATTATTCAAATTATAGTCATATGAGGCTTTATGGAATGAACTTTTTTTTTTACTTTTTTTTTCCCTTTTTTTTTTCCCCCCAAAGAATAGCATATTATAGTGTATGAGCTTTTGGAACCAAGAGTAGTTTTTCTTTTGTTTTGTGGGGTGGTTTTGTATGCAATTATTTCAATGCATTGTCTTCACATTTACAAAAGGACTTCAGGTCTTATATTTTACAAAATAGTATATGCAGTGTAATAACTTTAATTAGTTAAAAAAATTACATCCACATTTTGTCCCTTCAAGAGTTACTCAGATTTTTAATTAACTTCTTAGGGTTTTTAAAATATTTATCCAGCAATTTGGAGGAGAAAGCAATTTGGATAATTATCCCTACTTCCCTGTTGCTTCATATTAATACTAGTGGTAATATACCAGTACACTCTGTCATACCCATGGTTCTAAAAAATTCTTTTTAAATCAAAGTCATTACAGTAGACCAGTAGAACTTATTATCTAGCCATAAGATGGTGTGGATTGTGTGTTTATTAAAAAAAAATAAAATTAAACCCCATTTGTTGAATTAGAATTCAGAAATGCTGAAGAAAGAGGAAATGATAAATAAAATCTACAAGGGTATCATAAAAGCTTCTTTATTAAAAAAAAACAGGAGCTGCAGGATTAGAATCCAAATCAGCATTCACAGCAGACAAGTATTAGACTGCAAAAGTTAAAGAAAGGCAGGAGAGAGAGAAAAGGCCTCACTGCTCATGGACTGGGAAGTGCCTCAGTTTGGTTCAAACTGCCCATGAAGTGTGTCCAGTTTATAAATGGCTTTCTACGACTCACAGCTTCTTTCCAGTAGCTACACACATCTCTGCAGCTTTGAGTATAATAAATTTTATACATGGAAGGTTACTAATAGAGCAACACTTTAAAACCAGCATCAAAATTATTATTGTTTGATGCAGTTTTAAAATGGTTTGATAGTGCTCAGTAAATTGAAACAAATTGAAAATTACTATTTTACTTGATTAAAACCAGGAAAAAGGAATGAACTACCAAAAAAAACAAAAATCAGCAGTGCTAAACAATTGAGCAGAACAATGATAGGAAAACAGTGGCAGATGGTTAAAATATAAGGCATTGTTAAAAAGTTCAATTACACCTGCTACTTAAGAATTTTGGATAACTCAGTTTAATATGCACTGAATTGTACCTTCAAAATATCTTCTCAGTGTGTATTTTTATCCAGAAAACAGCTGTTGTTCTGTAATAAGTTTTTTAAATTATCAAAGTAAAACACTTTCTTGTAAGTAGTACAGCTTGGCTGTATATATCATATTTAATTTTAAAAGAATACTAAATACCTTGAAAATAAATAATTAGAAAATATTTAGAGAAGGGCATGTAGAAAAGACCTTAATGAGAGGAGATGAAAGTGATGAGATTTTTGGAGATGTAAGATTAATTTGATAAATTAAAAGTAACTTATTTTATATTAAAGGAGATAGATTTTTGATTTTTTTTTCCATCTAAATTTTTACTGAAGCTCTGTGATATTCCATGTTTAAAACCCCAAATATTTAAAACGATGATTTGTTTAAATCAATGAGTGTGAAATTTCCTTTGCTGAATGTCTACCTTACATTTCTTTTGATTCATTTGTATAGATTGCAAGACATTTGTTTATTTCATTCTAGGAAACTTGGATAATGGAAAAGAAACCCATTATTTGTCAAGTTTAACCAAAAACCATCAAGGGATATGCTTTTGTTCTTTACTGTCATGTCCCAGGGACATGAGACTTTGCAGTGTAATTTTTGTACCAAGTTTATGCTTTTTGCCAACCAAGTGAAATTAATGGCCAATATTTTTGGTTTGCCAGATCATTGTTTTTGTGTTGGTATTAAAGATTTTCTCCCTGCATCTTGCTCAGTTCTTCTGCAACTCCTCGCAGTGATGACATTGCACACCACAAAATGATCTCAGTACCTCAGCAGGCTCCACCTAGGATTGTAGGGCTCATGCTTCCTTCCTGGTGGTTGCTCCAAGGAATGGTTTCTGAATTGGGAAGTAAAGGGAAATAAAAGGTCAGGAAATGTAAATACTCACATGCAGAACTTTTGAGTCAATAGCACTTTGTTTCCCCTCCTCACCTTCCTCAGATATATTTCATTCAGTCTTCAAAGAAAGGATGGGCATTCAGTTATTATACCAGGATTTTGTAAAATTACCCTTACTGTCAATGTTATTGGTTAATTAGCCTTTTGTACTACCTTCTTTTGCTTATGTACAACTATTTGTTATTTATAAAAAAAATGTTTTGTTTTTATTTTTTAAAATCTTGATATTACAGAGCATTAAGGATAGCCTGGGGAGATTGCAGGATCATGTGGAAATTATTAACAACAAGAAGACACCAACTTTGCAAAATGTTACACCAAAGGAAGCAGCAAGTATACAAGAAAAGCTGACTCAACTTAATTTTGAATGGGAGAAAGTTAACAAGATGTACAGGGACCGACAGGCGTAAGTAACTTTTAAAACTTGCTCTTTCTGATGGCCTTCATTAATATTTGGCTACTGTTGATGGTTGGGTTTTTTTTTTCTTTTTGTGGGAATATCTTTTAAAGTCACAAACAGTACTCTCTTCTAACTAAGCATAGAAAATTTATACAGAATTGTAATTTAATTTGTGGGCATTTTTGTAAAACTGAAAATATTTTGACCAGCTATCGCTTGCATTGGACCACAATCTCACATCACATTGCAAACATTCTTATGTCATTACAAATGTGCATTTACTCTGAGATAGTTTTAGGCATTTAGTCTTTTGTACCTTTGTTATTGATTTAAAAATTTGAATATGTGATGTGTGCATCAGAGTAAAATCCCTTTTGACTGAAGAGGATTTACGAGTTTGAGGAGCAGTTCTCACTTTATGTCTAATGAGCATAGCTAGAATTGTTAGCAGGTCTAAATTCAGTGTCATACTCCTGTAAAATTTTACATTACACCTTATACAGCAAGGCTGGACAATCAAGAGTAGTATAGAAAGGCACTAAAATTATAATAGATAAAGCTTTCATCTACGATATCATATAATTTTTTTTCTACTTGTATATTATTCTGATGTTGTAATCTGGAAATCATATACAAAATATAGCCAAACTTATCTAATATTTCAGGCATGGTTCATGTTTAGGAACACCACAAAGGCTAGCAACCCAGTAACTTATTTGTATCTGTAGCGGGTAGCCAATGCGTACCAATTTTGGCATTGTGCAGTAAAAGACAGAGGTTTATAATGCCTCTTAAATTTTTTTAATTAGATGATGTATCAGATGTTACTGGCAGTGATGCATAACTTGCTATGATTTACGGGATATCCATTTATTCCAGCATGAGTAATTTAAGAGCTGACAAATAACTTTGCCTTAGATAAAAAGTCATAGTTTCAAGCATTTATAGAATTACCAGAGAAAATTTTTGACAATTCTTCTAAGAATGAATGATAATAATCTGATAATGAAAATCATTATATATATATATATATATATCACTAGTTCCATTAATTGAAACTTTCCATCTATAGGAATTTTACAAAACTGGCTCTTCAGGCAATGCCTAAAACTTGACATTAAAAGTTTTATTTGATGTTGTGGTGGTTTAGGTCAAATTCAGGGAAACGTCCAAAAGGAACGTCTCCTCAAAGGAAGGCAGGCTACAACCACCCCTGCCCCCATNAAGAGAAGAAGGGAAAAAGCCGAAGTCCCAGGAAAAAAACCTCAACTCTCCGTCTCTCTCCGAAGAAACAGAGCCGAAAAGCTGACTGAAAAGCAAGAAAAAGTGCTTCACCTGCCCTCAGCAGCAGCAGTAGCTAATCTGTGTGTCCTTGAAGCACAAACTGTTCTGAAAAGTTCACTCAGTTTTTTTCTCTGTCTCTTGTATCCAGTTTTAAAGGCACAGAAAGGCTCAGGAATCATGTCTGGGCATAGAGCAGTGGTAGGGGATACAACAGCATAAAGTCACCCCAAGACAGATGTGCCACCTCAAAACGCAGTAGATTGATATTTGATAAAATATCACTTTTTGCGTTACACATAGGTTTGGAAATATCACTTATCTAAGAAAATGTTGTTAAAAACTTTGTAATTATTATAAAAAAATTCGCTCAATGTGCAAATAATTATTACATTAATGATAGCATGAGGTATGATTCTAAACATGTAAGCAGTAACTGGAAGAAAAATAATACTTCATGTGGGTTTAGCCTGCACTGACTTTGTTTTACAATCCAATCCTTGGTAACTTTTATGATTTCTTTGTTTAGAAATATTGGTAAACAGCTGTCACTTTGCAGATTTCTATAGACATGTAAGTTCCACAGTCAGTCAGTCACTAGCTTTGATTTTAGATTGCTGGAAAGAGAAGAGAGTAAAGCTTAAAAACAATAATTACCAGAGAGATTAATAGTAAAAAATCTCAGTCAGTAATCTTCATCTCATCTCTGCTTTGTCTGAATATTTAAAGTGTAAGAAACTGAGACAGATTTATAATCTGGTAAGGTTTACAAATTCTTCTATGCCTGTTGTTTTGTTGGTTTTTTCTCAAATAGCAAGTCCTGTTCTGGTGTGGTAAGAAAAATCCTGTTAGTCATGATGCCATGTACAAAAATGACGGATAAGTTAGAAAAGAGATTGAAGAAAATCTGCTCACACAGATTAATAAGACCAGGAGATATTTGGTGTCGTGCTTTTTCCAGAGGCTGGCTTTGCCCGAAGTCTTAACTGGTTTTGTACACCAAGCTCTGAGAAACCTTTGGAATCTCCTTTCCCTAGAGACGGGCTTTGCCCAGCCTGTTACTCTTTTAGTATACCAGTCTCTGAGAAACCTTTGGAATATCCTCATATGCATTTTCTGCCACTGGTGCATAGCAAGGACAGCAATTTACTGTTAGTTGAAAGCTTGGACTATCATCACTGACACTCAATTATTCATTATTTGGGCTATAGTGGTATTTAGCCAGCAGCAGAAGTCTTGTGAGGTGAAATGAATTAGTGTTTGTCAAGTATTTTGAGGTCATCAGATATAGACACTAGGGTATGATTACTGTCCAGCTGGCTTTTGCCTGGGTGACTTATCCTCTTTGAGTATGATGGACAGCAACTCAAGGTGATGATAAGCTTGACTGCTGTCTGATTTGCTCATTCTTCTTTTTATAAATCCTTTGAGTTTGGTCTCAGTCTTATTGGGTAACTGTTTAAGAGGTTTCGTTTGAACTCTAGATGATCCCTATAGCTTTTTCTGTTTTGTGAGGTGCATTTGGACTGCACACGAATCCAAGGGATGAGGTGAAGGAAGACAATATAGCCTTTAGCATTTT
Organism: Gymnorhina tibicen; assembly: GCA_013399875.1. Taxonomy (NCBI): domain Eukaryota; kingdom Metazoa; phylum Chordata; class Aves; order Passeriformes; family Artamidae; genus Gymnorhina; species Gymnorhina tibicen. Next base: position 1,052,253 of record VXAZ01007176.1, on the reverse strand, counting down.
ACTTCTAGCAGTTTGTGTCTGTAAGGGGTGAAAATATCAGTGTAACTCTGCCCTTGAGACATGGATGAAGCTATGTTTATGAGATATGCTATTGATGATGATGCTTAAGGACAGTTTTGGAATTATTATTGGAGCTGTCTTGCTTTCAAGGGAGCGTGTCTAAGTGAATGTGAGTATTCCATGTTTGAAAGGTACCAGAAACAAATATACTGTAGCTATGATCATTTCTGCGTATTGGTTTTATGAAATCAAAGGCTTGTAATAACATGGAAATTATTATTTAAATAAGTGAAAAGTCAACTGTCACCACAACAGATGGAAGAACAAAGCAACTTTCCTTACCACTGTTGTTACTAGCAAAGAGCTTACTCTAAATCTCATAGAAGCCATTAGAAACCTTCATGTGGCATTCTTTTGTGTGAAATTGATTTCGTAGAAGTCCTGATTCGTATCTAGATACTTTGTAATTAACTCTAGAGTGAGTTCCCTTTAATTAGAAATCAAAATGGATTTTCAGTTTGTTTTATAGCAGAGCTTGCACCAGTTTGACAGAAATACACTATGAATGGTAAGCAAATAGCTTTACAAATGCAGTTCTTCTACAGTATTTGAAAACCTTATTTCACATTGTTACTTTAGCATGTTTCCCATATTTAAATAACAGTTCATATTGTACTTACTGTAAGATAACAGGCAATATTTCAGTGAAAAAATTAAGCAAAAATGCTGTGGTCATCCTAGAGTACTCTTCCAATGGCTTTAGAAACCTAAGATGAATGTAAATTTTTACTCTTCCACAAACACAGTGAAACACTAATCTCCACTTACTAATTTTTTAAGTCAAGCCTATATCTAAACGTGGTTCTTTGAAAGGACTGAGTTTCTTTTCTGTTCCAATTAATTTCAGAACATGGTAACTCATTGTGTTTCCAACAGATAAATGGGAGTGACATCATCCTACACCAAGTGGAATTTGTTTCCTTGGTTTCAGCTTTATGAGTGCAAAGCAAACTCCAGGAAACAGTAGTGGCGTGATTTGTCTTTTGTGAGCTGAAGAGAAATTTATGATTTAATTTATAACTTCAACCTTTGCTTGATACTAAATTTTTATGTTATCTTTTCCAAAAGTTGTATTAAGATAATAGAATCTGAATTTTGAAAGGTAGAGTTAAGTTTCAGTGCCAGTTAGAACAGCCACTCAGATGTCTTAGTTTTTACTGTCTTTGTACCAGAATTTCACAATAGTTTTCCTTCTTTCCAGCAGTCTTAAATAGTGGGTTTTTGTATTAATCATGATTATGTAGGAAGTGACACTAACACCTGGTCCCTATATATCTTAAATGAGAACATATAATTTTTGGGAAAAAAAACACAATAGAAGATAGACTTTTAAATTACTGTCTTATATAACTTTTTATCTTATCAGCATACTGCTGGTGGAAGATCTTGTTTGTCTTTTCAGGATATTGTCTTCCCAGGATATTTATGCCTAAGTCTTGCTTCTGTGAGCAAGTTCTCCCTAAAAATAATCCTTTCTAAAATGCCAGAAATCACTGAATCAATGAAGTGCAAGAAAGTTTTAAAGAATAGATGTTAATTTAAAATATCTCTATAGGAATTGCAAATGAGAAGGAAAAAAAAGGAAGAAACACAAGGCAGAAAAATTAGAAAAATACTCAAACGAATATAATTCAAAAGCAAAATACTAAAATTTTACAGCTATTGGGGACCTTGAATATTTTTGAATCTGTTTCTTGATGACGAATTAAAATTTTAATGGATCTCTCATATTAAGGTCAGGCAACTAATTTTTGCCTTTTTCATGTCTTATAAAGAATTATCTTCCAAGGCCTACATTACAGACTATATTAATGCACATCTAATTAATCTCAAATCCACTAAAAATTAAATGTTGTGAGAGAATGTGGGAAAGTTGGTACCAGATATATTTAGAAAGTGTTTCTTGATAATTCTGAAAAGCAGAAAAAAGTGATATGCCAATCTAATATCAGAAAAGATAGCAAATCCATAATAATGGAACATTGAAGGCTTTATAAAATTCACATACAACTAGCAATTTTTATCGTAACAAGAGCAAACGATAAAGAACTAGTTAATAGGCTTATGTTAAGAATTAGTTTCACTTTTGGGTAACAGTACAACTGTTGACTTTTTCTGAGTAACCTTAAATTAGCTGCTGATTAGCTTGGTAAGGCCTAAGGAAAAAACATTTATTATACATAAATAATTGATTCATTGTCAGAGAAATAATATTTCTAAGACCACATAGTGGCAGAAGTCATAATCCCTTACTGATATATTCTGTTGAGTTGAGAACTAATCTGATCCACGGATCAAAATATTAGAAAAAACAAATTAAATACATGAATTTTTCAAATGTAAGTAACCTGCCTGTGTTCCGAATTACTGCAGAACCAGCAAGCCTTGAGGATATGCCTGTCTATGGTATCTGAATCAGATCCAGCTTCTGTGCTCTTCTTGCTTAGTAGAAATTATAGAGATATAATATTAAGACATCTCCATTCAGCCCAAGTGATGTATTAGAGTATAATTATCTTTTCATAGTATGAGATATTTTCTTCAAGTAGTATCTGTAAGCAACTGACAACTGCAAACCTAGGTGTTAAAATACTGAGGAAATTATTTTAATGAATATAGATTTCCAGAAGCATTTAGATACCTCAACCCTTCTTTCATGGCCTCAGCCTCTTACTTGAGAGCGGCCCAACTCTCTCACTCATCCCATGCCAATCTTGTATAGATTTTTCATTAACATTCCACTATGAAACCATGCTTAGGTCTGAATCCCCTTGTGACGGTTCATTATACAACTATTTAACCTTGCAAAACATCCAAACTGAAAACAAAAGATAAAACAAGCACATTTAGAACTTCTAAGAAAATGGTTTTTGTAGCCTTGACTTAAGACAGTCACCTGTCTTAAGGAACATCAAAATAGAGCTATTGTAGGTGACTCTTTAATTTTAATTAGCTGTCTTAGGGAGATGTTTAGGCTACTTGTGTTTTCCTTCCCAGAGTTTCTCAGCTGTGGATTTCCAGTTTCCGTCTGTGGCACCAACAATGCTCTGCAAACGTGAAGTCATTGAAGATATGAGTCATGTGACCTACCTTTAGCTATCCAAGTTTTAGTTATCTATTTTACTGTACTTATCTACATTCTTTGTCAGTTAAATACTGCCAGGCAATTCTTTCACAGGTAACTGTTGCACATGTATATGTATATATATGTTGCACAGGTATATGTAGTGCATCCACTGACTCTTCAGGGAGACCAGACAAGATAAAACTAGAGACATTACTTTTAGATAGATAAAATTAGGGGAGATTAATCTTAAACTAGAAAGTATAACAAAACAATGCAGTTTAATTTATATCTAAACGTGTTGTTATATATCTCTTTCACTAAGCCCAGTCAGCATTTCTTTGTACTTGCTTTAACTCATGACAAAAATGATGTTAGCTGGCTTTGTTTCAGTACAGGGAGAAAAGCAACTAGTGGAAGGCATTGGTATTTTAAGAGAAAGTGAGAAATAGTGGCTGTTCTCTTAGGAAAAAAATATCTGCTAACATATTTCTGTTGAGGTTGTAAGTCTTGTTATTAGAATTACCCTTGGCTCAGGATTCAAGGTGAAAGTGAAAACCAGAACAGATTAGTTCATCCCCAATGAGAGAAGAAAATTATTTCCTTTCTAATGTTAATCTCAAAATAGCTAGCATGCCTTAGTTACATGCAGGGTAGGGGTTTTTTTTCTTGCTTTCTTTCACAGTGACTCAAATTGTTCATTTAGATTTTGAAAAGGGCAGCTTGTAAAGCTTGACTCTTACAGCCAGCATTACTTGTTAATTTATTTCCATACCCTGCTTACTGTACAGAAATGCTCTCCATAGCAGTTGTTTTATAATCAAATTCTTGCAACAGATTTGCCACTTAATTTGCCCCCATAATATCCCACCATCAAGTTAATGTATTGGTAAGTTTCACTGGTTGCTTAATTGCCTGCAAGTATGAAATAATGTATAACAAGCAGGTGTAAAATAACATATGAATGTTTTATTATGGACAATCTACACAGGGCTTTCTGTCAATATTTATAAAGTAAAGAAACCCGAAATATATATAAATACTTTGTGGCCTAGTTTATAACTCAAAAAATTAAATTTATAGCAAAAGCTGGAAATATTTTTACCTTATATATGGCCATTAAAATGTCTCTTTTCATGGGACACTATATATAAGATCATCTTCTAAATGGAACAGCTACAAGTGAAATCTAAAATTATTTGTTAAACTTAAATAGCAAATTTGAGGTAGGATGAGAAATAACACTACAGATTTGGGAAAAGAGCTATGTTTATTAAATCACTGTGATAGCATAATTAAAGAGTTTAAACCAGAAAATTCTTGGTATGGAATTGAAGGTGCCTGCATTGTAAAATGAGGTGAATACAACTAATTCAGAATTTCTTTTAATAAGTGGAGGAGATAATCTTGCATGTGTTTATGCTGTGAAAGTGTTTCAGCTGAAAAAGAATCTTGTATGTTTTTAAATCACCAACCCTCAAGCCTGACAATTAGCATAACTTAGCATAACTTTACTGTAAAATGCTCAGTGACAAAACTGTACTACATTCATGCAGGAATTATTGTAGTGCCTTTTTCTGCTGTACAAATGAAAAGATTTTCACTGAAATGTCTGGGAAATGTTATGGCTTAGTCATGAATATGTGGGCTGTAGAACTATGGGAATGCAAATATATATGAAGACAAATACAGGCAGAAGCAAATAGACTCCAAGCCATCTGGATATGAACTGTCTTGGGTCTTCATGTCAGATACAGAAGAAAATATGACATCGTGGTCAGTGTCATAAGCTATGAGACACAGCTGGAATGAAGGGTATACTTGCTCTAGGGACAATGCTGTGTTAGTGCATCTCTGTAACTTCACAGATAGTCCTGATTTATAGCTAATCATCTCAAAGCACAGGCAGAGCTCATTCATGCTTAGCTGCATCCATCCATGTAGATATAGCCTAAGAGAGCTGCAGGATATCCTCAGGTCCAAAACTTTATTCGCAATGACTTCTATTACCTTCTGCAAGTGTTGACAAATAAGGTATACTTTCACTGCTGGTATTGAATCATTACATTGTGCTGTGCCAGAATATTTTAGCTGGATGAATATTTAGCTGGGTCAGCTGTGCACTGGATGAAGGATGAGGTTGCAGGAACTGCCATTAGGTCCCATGTACTAAGGTGAGCTCTTTTGCAGAATTCCCTTGAAGCTTTTTAAGGAATTGATGCTCTCTAGTTGCCATGGTGCAGTACACCTTCCTTGTAAGCACCTCCCAGGCAAGCATTTTTGACAGTAGAGGGAGCCTAGTCTTTTAACGTCTGTAGCTAAAGTCAACAGTTCCAGGTTCCTGTTTCATACAGTTTTCATCACTGTTGTTTCTCAGCTCTCTACATGTTGTTGCTATCATCTAATAAATATAATTTTCTTTTTCTTCCTCCAAGGCAGTTTGAAAGCAACTTTTTTCTTTTATTAAATATATTACGTATACCCCTATGTGCCAAACAGAAAAAGAGACACACTATATTTGGAGTAAAAGGCAGCAAGTTTTGCGTTAATCATAGACCTTGGTACTAATATTTTCGAGATTACAAGGTTCAGCCTTCTGTCCTGGTTACCTTCAGTAATTCAATAGAGGTGGTCAGCTTTCAAATTTCCTTTTCTTTATGGCCAAGCCAGTGTTTGAAGTGATTTTGGTGAAAGCTAGTCAATATTTCTGGTGTGATCCAAAATGTTATGGCAATTGAACTGACAAAAAATATTTGCTTTGCCTAATTCTTATAGCACTAGGTACGCTGCACATTAATAGAGTAGTTTCTGTTCCCAAAAATTTTGACCCTTGAGATTAATTTTTTGTAAAAGTAAGCAAAATACCTGTTTTCTATTTACTGTTATTTTGAGGAGACTGTGGCATCCCATCCTTAACAGAAAGGGAGTACCCTAGATTTAGAGATGCCGTTTTCAAAAAGGAACAATAAAATTCAGATGGGCCATAAAGACTTACAAAGTTTTATTATTAAATTATACACATGATGGAAATTGGTATAAGTCTGTTATAATTTGGCATACAGTGGTGGATTTTGACTAAGGGGTGGGGTGAAAAAGAAGAGAGAAATTTAAGAGGGGGAGAGAGAGAAAAAGAAAGAGAGAGAAGGAAAGAAAGCGAGATAGAGAAAAAAGAGAAAGAAAGAGATAAAGAGAGAAAGGGCCAAATGGATCCAGCTGATGGGGTGACCACCACCCAGGCTTTTTGGAGGCATCTTTTTAAAACTAGGTTTTCCCCACCCTGGAGCTAAGTTTCTTGCTTTCTATGCAAATCAGTTATCATGTGCAGTTCATTCTTCCAGACCTCTCTGAAAATGGGTCAGAGAGTTTGTGAGGGACTTTAGGAGTGTTGATTGGGGAATGAAGACTACTGGGCTGGCCTTTGGCCTACAGTCCATGCCCTCTTCTCGACCTCATTCCTGTACTTGCCCTGTACTGTGTTGTTCCTTTCCAGGAGCCAGAACAAGGATATTTGTCCCAGAAAAGTGCTACCCTACCTCTGCCTGGCCCCTTCTTCAGCCGCATGCTGTTCTTTCTCACAGTGTGTTGTCACCAACAACCCTTGGTTGGCTCCACGGCCATCTGGCTATCAGTGTTTGAGACACTCGCATTAACCCCTCATCCTCTGGGATTCTGCAGGGGACTGTGCCATTATCCATTGCAAGTAGTTCTTTCTGATGTGATATTCTTTGTTTCTTCCTGGCATATATAGTTTCCTTCTAGATTAGACTTTCATTTCTAGATATTTCATCTGATTGGTGATTATTTTAAGTGTCTAGTTGCTTTTCCAGTAAAAGAGGGATTAATTCTTAGCATGAGGTTGAAAATGTTCTTTCAACAGTTACACTAAAATAAAATGAGTGATAATTATTTTGCTGCTCTCTGATATCATTAAGTCTGATATCACTCAGGAAAATTGAGTTTAGTAATAACTCCAATAAGACCTTGAGGCAATTCTCTATCTATTAGGGCAACATAAGGATAACACTGTAAGATTGTGTAGCCTCAATTCTAGTCAGATTAACTGATTTATTCTTTTTGTTCACAAGTCTTGTATGACAGCAAGAAAATTAAAAAGAGGGGGGTGCCAAGATTGAAAAACAATAAAGCAAAAAATTCACATATAATTCCCATAGAATGCAGACCATACCTTTATTTTGCATCTGTGCATGCATTAGCTGGATGGCTGGAATACAGCTGCCAATCAGAACGGAACTGAGGAACACTCTGTTTGTCTTTTTGGAGTGTTAAAACAAGCAAAATATTCTTTCTTCTCTCCAGCAACCAATTTTTCAAAATTCTATAACAGCACAATTACTTCCTTCCCAGATTTGGCTGAAATTGGCTAAAAGGCTAGAAAATTTATTCTTGGAAATGAGGGATAGACAACATAATCACTGAAGTTTCATTTCCTTAGGTTTTATTTTCTTAGCCTGTTAGTCAGTAAAAAAATCACTAGAATCCCTTTTAGCAACTTATCTCTGTGATATTACACCTTGCTCCCTTATTTTCCCTTTGTCCTGAGCTACTGGTCAGAGTGCGGTGTAAGATCTAGCTATGGTGACTTAGTTTTCATTTCCTTAATTAGTGTCATAGAATCACAAAATAATTCAGGTTGGAAGGACCCTCAGGAACTCTCCCAGTCTAACATTCTGCACAAAACGTGGTCAACACTAGCAGACCAGATTACTTTAGCCAGACAGGTCTTAAAGACCTTCAACCACAGAGACTGACCACCCTCTTGGGAACCTGTTCCACAGCTTGACTGTCCTCATGGTGCAACTTTTCATCTTTATATCTAGTCTAAACCTCTAATTTCCCTTTATGCATGTTGTCTTTCATCCTCACACCATGCACCCCTGGGAAGAGCCTGACTGAACCTCTTCAATGACCCCCTCATAGAACAAGTGCCCCAGCCCCATGACGCTGTGGTGTTGTCCTGCTGAATTCACTCCAGTTTATTAAGGTCCTGTTTTGACCAGTCCAAAATTGGACAGTGTTCTAGATGTGGCCCAATGAGACCTAAGTGAGGAAAGATAGTATTTTCTCTCAGTCTGCTGGCTGTGCTGCTGCCAATGCAGCCCAGGATATACTAACAAGGCACACTGCTGGCTTATGTCCCACTTGCTGCCCACAGAACCCCAGATCCTTTTTTGTAGAGCCACTTTCTAGCCAATCAGTTTCCAAATTATATTCTTGCAAGGAGTTCTTCCTTCACAGGTGCTGAATTTGCATTTTTTGATAAATTTCATGGGGCTTCTGTTCTCTCAGCTCTATCTAGCTACCTCTGAATGGCAGATCTATGACTAAGCATGTTGACTTTCCCACCCCTGATGATGGAGGTGATGGAGGACTTTAGAACAACTCTGTGGAGGAGTTGGGGATGTTGGTAGATGAAAAATTAAATATGAGCAGGCAACATGCACTTGCAACCCAGAAAGCCAATGGCATGCTGGGCTGTAAAGCCTTTGCTGTCTCAGTGTCCTGAGGTGCATCCTGGCTGGTGGAAAAGACTTGTAGAGGTTGAGTTCTGAGATGTAATCCTCGACTTGCCCTTATCTACTTCTAGGATTTCACCTTCTTCAATCATACCTATAAGGACGAAGGGCAGGGGGGCCCTGCTGGTCCTTTTCCTTTCTTTATAGGTTCATTATATTTTTCAGACTTTATGCAGTTTTATTCTTATAGAACTCTGATGTCACACTTATGAAGAAAGTACATAATGCTTATTTGAATGGTAGGAGGTATTGCATCTGGTGGAAAAATCTGCAAAGAAATCAGGACCTTCTGATATAAGTATCCTCCTTTGAAGACATCTAAAGCCTCACGCATTCATCAGTAAGATTTCCTGCAGTCTCTCTCTAGAACCTGCTTGATACAGACCTCTGGAATACATTAATAATCAGAGGTTATTGTTCTGTGGTCCTGAGGTGTCTGTCCATCTTATCTAGCAAAGGACTTGGATTTCTTGACCTTGTAAAGATTTAAAAAGGTTCAGAAAAGCGAGCACCTGCTTCTCAACAACCCAAAACCTGTGAATATAATTTCTAACTCTGCAGATTTTCAGAAACGTCTTCTAAGTCTTATCCTTCATCATTTTACTCACAGTGTTTCTTTCAAACATTGAAAGTCTTTATTGTCAGTTCTAGTTAATAAAATTCTAAAAGTGATACTGTTTGATTTTCCTTTATCACTATTAAACAAAGAGCTTCCTTCTACCATTTTTATTAGCTAGTATTGTAAAGTGCTATGTCTGGCTGCAGAACTGTTTTTCCTGGCCATAAATTTGTCTTCCTAAGTATAACATGTATTACTATAGGTTGAATCCTCTGTACATTTATCTTTGTGTGTGTAGCTGCATGCACGTATGAAAGTGCTTTTAGTCGCTCCATTCTAATTTTGCTCTCAGGTTGAGAGACATTGCCATTGTATTTGGAACCATTTTGAGAAAGGAAGGGTAAAGAAACTTAATCTTTATAAGGCTTATGGTCCAGATTTTATTGACAGATGCAGCACTTTATTCTGCAGAACTGGAAGTTTAGTGGTTTTCGGTTTAAACACCTGTGTGGATAGCTCTTGGGTGCCATAAAGCTTAGCTTTCTAAGTGGTTTTGCCAGCTTTGTCTCAAGGTGTAGGGCTTTAGAGCACTCATCTTCCTGGGCAGGAGGAGACCTTTAACTGATGTGTCAGACCTATTATTCCTTTAGTTCAGATCAGAGCTGTTGACTCTGATGTTTAATACCTAAGAAAGGAGTGGCTTGTGCTACTTCCTTGCCACGAGGGGGAGAGTTTTCTTTTTCCTTGTTCCATTTTCTCTTCTGCAGTGATCATAACTACTTGAACTGAATTCTTGCCTTGTGTTCTGATTATATTATTTTGAGTGGGATACTCACACATACCCCGGAATACACGCATGACAGGTGTCAGATCCTGTGAGTTCATCAGTATGTATCTGCTGGTAGTCTTATATCTTTTGAGATAGCAATCATATGGACTAAGAAGTGATATGGTAATGTGACACTGACTTTTCCACAAACAAAATGAGAGAATACACCAAACAAAAAAATAGGCTGTCAATAGTTGTATGTTTTGTCTGTTAGCATAGTTAAAGAAAAGCAAAATATAAGGGAAAATGTAGCTGAGATTAATCTAAATATCCTTTAAACAGACTTAAAAATCTATAATTTGTAGTATATATTCTCCATAGTGGAAATAAATACCTCTGTTTCCATTCTCAGAAGAAAGAAGAAAAAAAAAAACAATGTAAGCTCAGTTTCAATAGCTGTTTAGAAGCAAGCACATTTTAAAGAATTCCAATTACTAGGATTTGCATATGTAGTATTTATTCAGTAGCTGTCTCAGATTTCATCCATTATCTCAGAACTATATGCCAAAATCTGGGTTCTTTTAATGTTTTCAATGTGATAAAATTGTCACCTTGATTTTTAAAAAGGATGTCTGAAAATAGGATGCTGACAAAAATAGTAAATCTCAACTTCCAGAATCATCATTGTGTTCTAAAGCAGTAAAAAGTCTGAACTCATTGACTCAGGACATTAAGAGTTTAGGGATGTAGTCTGAAAAAAATTTTTAACTGTTTAACTATTAATCTTTTGCAGAAATATCTATTAACGTGTTTCAGTGTTTAATATAGACTGCCTATAATATTACAGCATATAAAATGCAGTAATTGTGATTTCTTTCTGTGTAGAACTAAAAAATAATCAGTCAAATTAATTTGCAGGTTTTACTACATAGCAGAATTTTCTAGAAGTCATCAAGACAGTTGTTGAATATTTTGGTTTTTCAAAGACAGAGTATGCCTTTTTGTAAGTTTATGCATATTATGTCTTCTTAAATGGTAGATATTCTGCAACTAAAGTTTGAAGTTGTGGTGTTGTAGGGCCACACATTACTTTTCCATGATCCATGAGATTCTCTCCTGACTACTCTCTGACAAAACCTCCAGAAGTATTTTCTGGCTGTGCACAAGACTCTTCTACTCAGGCGTCCTATGGTTAATGATAACATGCAAAGAAATCATAAGCAGTAATAGAAGCTGTCGTATGTATTAAATAGTTCCTAATTCCATATCTAGTCCTATTAGCCTCTTATTTACTTTCCCTCACAAATCTGGCTAAATCAAATCAGAACATCCAAAAAAACTATATTATTGTCAGTTTATAAATAAGACAGGAAGAGCTGTGATATTCAGATGCCTTTTTAAAGGCTAGATAAAAATATTCTGATTTGCCAAAAAGTGAACCTTAAATTCCATCCTAACCCTGGACCTGCAAGAGCACCCCTTCCCTCAAGTGCCACCTTTACGAACATACAGAGGGGCTGAAGTGGGAAGCTGTGACGGATGTTAGAAATAACAAAGTGTTTGGAAATTATTTGCATTTTTTAATGTGTGTTTTTTTTTTTCCCACTTGTTTATTCTCCTTTTCCTCCCTCCCTGCTCTCCCCTGAGCACTGCACCCATGGGGCTGGGGCTGCCTGGAGGTTTTGCCATGCTCCCAGCACTGTGCAGGACTGGCTAACAGGAAAAGTGTTCTTTACACCTTTCCAGCATATTTTTCTTTCTGCCAGGATACAAAATGTCCTCTGAATAGCTGGAAACCCAGATGAAATGTAAATCTGGGGAATCACTGAGTTGTTCTTTTCCACTCAAGTTCACAGGCCTTCTTGTAACACAAAAATGTTGTACAGACACCTATGGTTCCATGAATCTTTTTCTCTGGACTTTTTAAGGCTCTTCCATACTTACTGACATTTATATTATCCCCTCTGATTTTAGTGTAGAAATGGTGGGATTAAGAATTTACCATCAAGTCTTTTATATCACGGAAAAAGTATTCCTGGTTTTCCTAAACAGATGAAAGACCAGCTAGCATCTTACAATGAATATTAATTTTAAAAGCCATTTTGCTAATGAAATCAAATCAAAAATATAATCAAGGAAGAAAATGAAGTTAAAAACCATAAAGGCCCAACACAGATAGCCCAGGCTCAAATATTTTGATTGCTTTAAGCATTTTTCTTTTTTTTTCCTTTTTCACTACACGTAACTCTGTACCTTTTCCATGTGTATAGCATTTGACAATGTGGTAGATGAGTGAAAAATCAGAATGCATAGAAATGCTTAACAGAATAATGCTGCATTTTCATATTGTCAGGGTGATTAATGACAAACACTGTAGTTTGCCAGTAAAGGGAAAGGAGAATATGTTGCTGCCTTTCTGAACTGATACTCTTTAGTAGACACTGTGGGAGACTGCAAGCCCAGAAATAAATTCCTCTAATAACCATGAGTGTCTTTGTCCCTGCAGTGCACTAAATGGACCAACAATTCTCCTCACTATCTTTAAATCCTCTGGTACAACGCTTCAAGTGCATTTCTTTTTTCCAATTTGGATGCACAATCCTTTGGTCAGTTCCCCAAATCTTTCTGCATCCTATAAAGTGCCATCATCTTCCACATACTGTAGCAGGAAAGAGCTTATCTCCAAGGTGTCTGCCTGGGAAGTACCTGTGAAATGTGGTGATCCTGGCAAACACTGAGCTGTTCACGATTGTTGCTTTGGCATCATTTCTCCAATCAGTCCTGAAAATGCAACTACATTTGCAAACAATACCTGTGTACTCTGTTCTGTTGTAAAAATGAGAGGGCAATTAACCATAGCAGACAAAGAGAAAGGGATCTGTAGTTTAATGGCAAGTAAGTATGAGGTTTCTGTAACCACCTGTCTTCCACCTCCTCATACTGACTGTCTTATGGCACTGTAAGTTGTAAGCAGCTCCACTGCTTCAGTGGATTTGCACTACTATAGGAAAGGAAAAAGTAGAAAAAGAGCACTAGAACTGACTCTTGAAAGAGATAGAAATCATTTTGCAACAAGGTTTTGTTTCAGTTTATGATTCATGGAGCAATAGTGTACAAATATACAATCATATATGAAAACATTTAGAGAAAGAGACTTAGCAGTCAGCTTTGAGTCTCCAAGTCAATTTCCACCTGGATTTGCTGTTTTTATTAAACTCTTTTTCAGAGTTGTCATCTAATGCTATAGTCGATAGTAGCAGAAGTTACAGATCCTTTGTTTTTGAAATCAAGTCCATGACATTCAGTGCAGCCAAGATGAAGCATTTTGCCTGGTGGAAAAAAAAGAACTGATCAGAATTGCCATATCCTGTTTCTTCACCAACTCAGGTTTTTTCAGTAACTGTTGCTGTTAACTCAATAGTCTAGTCATGATGCTCCAAAGTATCCTCTAAAGTATTAGTATTCCTCTAAAGCAGGGAAGATAGTGACATCATAAAATAGAAAGGTAGAATAAATTGCATTGAGAGTAGCTGCTAGAAATTTTGAAACAGTAATGTAGAACATGCTTGCCATGATCTGATTGCAGAACATGTTAAGACAGAGCAGAAATGATAAATCAGCATTTGTAGTCACTTAGGGACACGTCAGTGTACCGCCTTTGAGCTCTCCGTGTACTTAGAAGAAAAATAGGTGAGACTGAAGCTGAGAATGAAATCCTTGATTTAGCCTGCCCTTTGTGCCAGCGTAACTAGGAGCTCTGGGAGTGAGCTATGTGTAGCCTCTTCACTCGCCAAGATTCTGATAGAGGAACAGCACACTTTTTGTGAAGACTACCACACAGTTTAATTCTAAACTGTGTAGGCTTCTACAGTCTTGAATATGATATGTCCAGAAATAGAGTAGGAGAAGGTCGTATCAGAAAGAAAATAAAAAGGTCTGTGAACAACTTGTAGCTTTCTAGGACTTATTATCTAGGATTTTTATATTGTATAAACTTCCAACTTTGATTAAAGTGCATGGAGTCATTATTCTCTACCTAAGTCTGAATTGTCTGGTCACTAAACAGTGGATTACAGAGCAGAAGTTTAAAAAAACACACTGTTTTAACTCTCTAAAATTTTCTGTCTTTTATTTGTCACTTCAAAACAACAGTACTGTCTTCCACAAGACAGCCAGACAGCTAAGCTCATTCTGTTCCTCCATTTTCATTTTCTTTTTTTTTTTTTAACGCTTTAATTATTATCACCTATGTAAATCCTGGGATGTAATCAGGGTTCCTTGCCAGTTAGGCTAAATGACAGCAGGTTGTTTGCTTAGCACTTTCAAAGGGTGCCAAGCTAGGATGCTCCAGGTTCCTTACCTGTTTCTAGTGAAGGAATAGCAATAGCTAATGGGGATAACTTTATTATACATTGCCTTGGTCCTAGGTAAAGGGAAGGATGAGTAAATAATGCACCACCATCATGAATGCATAGTTATTTTACACATTTGGTATTTCTAAAACTGCCTGGCAGTATTCTTTCTGCTGCTGTCAGCAGTGTTTGTAAAGGACTTTCTGTACAAATTCAGCAAGTCATCTAGTGAGCTAGACCTCACCTGCAGTTTAATGACTGCTCAATCTAGCCCTACATTTGCTAAAGGAGAGAGGGACAAAGTGCAACTTCATATTCCCCAAACAAGTATGTGAGAATGAAGATCTGGTGACAGTTTTCAGACTCCTGAAATCAACAGCCAGGATATGGAGCAGAGCAGCTGTATGCTGAGATACAGGCCTTTACAGTGTATGCCTGTATCTCAGCATACATTTGGCACTCAGGAGTTCTTCATCCCCTACAACAGAAATCTATTGACCTCTGGTTTCTTATTTGTGAAATTGTTAGCGCCGTAATTTGATAGTGACATCCTTTTGGGTTTATGGACTTAAGCAGAGGGGTTGACTAACGCCGTATTTTCCTGTGGACTACATGCTCAGTGGAGTTTATGATGACAGTAGTAGAATCATAGAGTATCAAATCCAACTCCTGACCCTGTGCTGGAGACACCAAGAATCACAAGAGCATTGTCCAAAATGCTTGAACTCTGTCAGTCTTGGTGCTGTGACCACTTTCCCTGGGGAGCCTTTTCCAGTGGTTAAGCACCGCCTGGAAGAAGAATCTTTTCCTAATATCCACCCTAAACAACTTTCCCAAATCTTCATCTGTTACCCAATTACACGACCCCTCGTCCAGCCAACTGCCTGATGAATGGTGGAGCTACTGCAGATGGGCTATTTTTTGTGTAAGAGGAGGTGTAAGGCTGTGCAGTGTACATACACCCTGGAAGGAACCCAACACCCACCCAAGTCAGCCTTGACAGTGCTGAACAGGTTTAATCTTGCACTCCATCTGCACAAATCTTTTGCATTTAGGCTTGACACTAGTACTGTTTCAGTAAAGCAAGGTAGATTACTACCCCAGAGTGACACACACACAGTCTGAGTAGGAACTAGAGTGAACTTTAGTCCTGGACTCTTACTGCATCACTGTTTTTTCCACTTATTAGTATAAAGCACAAGGAATCTTGGCTACAGTGACGTGATAATCCTTGAATTTGAACATTTTCCCTAGTCAGCATTTTTGTATTTGAAGTGCCTTTTGAAATGTAAATTATGCACTGAAGTCACCAGTGTATACCAGGCAAAGAGTAAAAAATTGAAATAAAGCCTTAATATATGTATACAGACAAATATATATTTACGTGCATTGCACATACACATTTAAACTGTTCTATGGAGGTGGCTGTTGAATTAAATTGCTATTAGAAAAAAAAGTATTTGAAGTTACGTAGAAGATGTTAAGAAGATTTTACTTCTGACAATGAAGAATCTAACAATTAGGATTAAATTTAATTTTAAGGGATTCTCATTTTAATGCTCTTGATATCATAAGTAATACAAATGGTGTGTTGTATGTGATTTCTGCTAATAAGCAGCTCCTTCTGTCATCCAGTTTTCTACTGAGACATATTTATAGTAAGTAGAATAAATTAATTACAGAACCTTGTAATACAAGTATGTAATTCCATCTAGTAAAAACCCCTGAAGTGGAACCTTGAGATGTTTGCTATGTAAGGGAAGCAAAGCATAGGTAGTAGACTTTGTTGCTGTGTCAAAGCTTTTCCCTAGGGGTAATGTCCAAAACCAAGAAAGATTGTTTTATTCTTCAACAGCTTGTTTTACCAGGCTTTTTTTTTTGCTAGCAATGAAAGGAGTGGGATTCCTTCTACCTTTCATCTCCTTCCCTTTCTTTTGTGTACATATGTCTCCAAATGAACAACATTTTTTCTTCTGCACTAATTTTAAGCAAGCTAAACACCTGCTTGGCTATTTTTTAAGTAAGTAGAGCCATAAATTTCAAATTTTAAACACATTTAAAAAAAAAATCTCAATCTACTTATTTGACCTTGTATTGTTAAAGGAACAATGAAAATAAAATTTCTCTAAGAAATATAAGGAAAATCTTTGTGTGAGTGCAGTATTTTTATCTGTGTTTACAGACCATGATGTGCTTAGTCAGCTATTTCTTTCTTCTACAGTTAAGCACCACTTCCATAATAATTTCAGTCTAATCTGTACTGCAGAAGCCCCATTAGGATCAGTATGGTTCTTTGCTGGTACTGGAATGTTCCTGTGATAGTCACCAGATTCACCTGGGACTGAACAAGACATAATCAGGGCCCAGAGAACTAAAAAAATACCTTACCACAGCTTAATCGAAAACAACTGTTCTTCCCTAGTTAAACAACTTAGCATGTCTTTTCCCATAGCGATTTGGGAGAAATTAATTGAATGAGAATGCTGTATTGATCCCCAGGAGCTGGCAGAGGACTGGGAGCCTTTTTTAAACTACTCTAGGGGTTTTCTCTTTTGAAAAATCAAGCTGGCTGTCATCTTGTAAATGGAACTGTATAGCCCTCCCCCTTCCAGAAAGGGGGAAGTTGCTTAAGCTTGAAGAGCTTCTTAGCTGTCATTACTTTATCCTTCGGGGACCATCGCTTTCTGTTTCCTACTTATAGGAGGAAGGGGATAAAGTATCTGTGGAAAACCAATTGCAGAAGCATCCATTGCAGTTAGCTTGTTACTCTGGCAAGCAAGGAGGGATTTTCAAGACTTTCTTTAGTGCTGGAGACAAAGCACTGGGAATCTCAAAATCTTTTTGTGAAAATCTGAGTCAGTCTTTTTTTCTGCTGATAAGTAAGTTTGTACCCTGGAACTGCAGTTCTGCAAACTCTAAGCAAAATATAATGATAATTTGAAATTACTGGTTATTTGTCCAAGCAGTGTTAGAAACAGTAATGATTCTTTTGCAGCTGTGATAGGTCATGGGCCGTGACTGGGATTGAAGTGTCAGGTTTGTCTTTCAGGGAGACACTGCCATTTCTTTTTGGTTCCTGCCTAAACTGCCATTTCTCTCTAACTTGTATATCTGGCAAGTAGATCTGAAGAGTTGGAAAAAAATGTGTTGCTAGGCTGGAAATCCCTGAGACGCCAGCCACAAAGTAAGGTGGGAACTATGATTAGTAAGGGCGGGGAATTTAATCCCCTTCAGTCCCTGTTGTAAATCTGCATTTCTTAGCTGTTCCTTATTGCTCTTAAGAGCGTCTCATTTTTTTCCTGTGAAAACTGAGTTGTTCATTGTGCTAAACATTAATAGTCATAGAAGAAATACTTCCTTCTAACAAAGAGGATCAGTATTGAAAAAAATAAATTTGTATTATTCCAATACAAACCTTGCCCTGCTCCTTCTTCTCTTTTGTGTTGCTCACAGCCGTCCTCAAGATTCTTTCCTGCTTCAATTTGTTTTTCTGTAAATTTAATGAAACAGTAAATGTTGCCACAGTCCAAACTATAGTTATTTATTTTGCTTTGAAGAAAAGTGCAAACCTGCTTGGAAGATTTATTTCCAAATTCCAAACTCCTTGGTTTTATGGGTAAATTAAAAGATCTACATGAAATTCAACATAAGCCTGTGTTACATAACATTTAAAATTTTCATTGTGAATCCTGTACAATTTTCCTAGAAAGTGTTCTCATCCTTTTTTATGACACAAAAAAAGTTGCAGACCTCAGAGGCTGCAGTTGCAGAAAGAAATAGGCCAAATGTACATAACTCAAAAAATTTTCCTGGACCTAATGTCTAATAGAGCCTGATTAATGTTTCTGTATGACACAATGTGGTGATAAAGACTCTAATACTTACTGCTGTAAACACACCTTTGAAGTCAATATGTGCCACCTAATATGACTATGTGTGCACGTTTAAAAGATGGGCAGCTCCACCATGCTGCCCAACTCTTTATGCTGATAAAGCAACCAAAGCTCTCTGCTGTGGTATAACAAGGAAAAGATTTATAGTTGTGATTTTTCATGCCAGAATGGGTCTCTCTAAAACATAAAAATATGAGTTACGAAAAATTCACTTTGTGAAATGTGCAACACAAATATTCTCTAGAGTTTTGTGCATCACTTTTCTTTGGTTATTTTATCTACAAAGAAGTAAAATATGCGTTATTAAATAGTTAGGTCACAGTGGCAGTGGCAAAGTATGGACATGTTAATCAAGTCTGTTTTAATATACCTGACAGTTCAATTAACAGGTATTAACTAAAAATATCTCTAGCTGGGACACTTAATAACTAAAAGTTAATTGTAACTGCTTTGAAATATCATCTTTTTCTCTTCATAATTTGTTATGTCTGAAATCTAACTATAGTTCTTTAGGATAGTAACTGCACATTGTTCTGCAAGAGTAAAAGCTATTGTACTCAAATCAGAGGAGAATGGAACATGTTAATTATATTATTAAACAGAGCTCTAATATCTCAATGTAAACTTTCAATGAATGAGTAAACAAATATAATATTGTTATGACTGATTTCAAGACTGCTAATCTAAATACACATCTATTCTACTAATTACTTTCTTTACTGGGAGTGAATAAAGATTGTTAAACTGAACATATCAGTTTTAAATTAATCATATTTCTAAGTTCCATTTCATATCTTTTATTCTGTGAATAAATCTTATGTCCAGTGGGACTGACATATGTACTATATGAAAGATCAGAGCCTCATAATATGTGATCTTCTTTTCTCTGATAAACAGGCTGTGTCTGTTCAGCTTCTATTGATTCTTGCTGCACTGCTATATCCCCAAAGACTAGATTTCTGTTTAGCTTCTGTGTTCTAAAACAAAACCAAAAAACATGGTGTTTGAGGTATGAGATAACTGAAGACAGAAACTGCATTAAACTGAACCGTTACAGTCTTATTCTGCATAACCTTAGAGCCTTTTTTAGTTGTATTCTGTTTTTTTCCTCCTGGTTGCTGAAAAATAGGATGTGCAATGCAGACTCTTCACTGCCCAGAAAGATTTATGAAGGCCTTTGCAACAGTAGCTGACCATGTCACATTGTACAAATCTGGCCTCTAGCATCACTTCAGCAACAATTTCTTTGAATTAATAGCTTGCTTGCGTAAGTAGAGCTACCTTCACACAAATTTTATTCTTTGAGATCAGTGATGAACAGACAGGGTGATGTGTTTGGGATTCTTTACTAGACCCAGAATCATAGAAAATCCTGAGCTGGAAGGGACCCACAAGGATCATTGAGTCCAACACATGGCCCTGCACAGGGCAGTCCTAGAGTCAGACCCTGTGCCTGAGAGTTGTCCAAACACTTCTTGAGCTCTGTCAGGCTTGGTGCTGTGACCACTGCCCTGGGGAGCCTGTTCCAGTGTCCAAACCTCTGGGTGAAGAACTGTTTCCTAATATCCAACCTAAACCTCCCCTGTACTGGAAAGCCACAGTTAACACTTCTGAGAGTTACCTCCAGGACTCATAAATGTTTTCTGGAAGCTATTCCATCCAGTCATTAGAAACTTTCCTAACAGAGTTGGGTCAAGTGGTAGAATATTCTACCTCTGTTCTCTACTGCATGTTACTCAGACTAGAGATAATAACTTTCTGATACCTGCCCTTGTAGGCATCTGTATATTGTTTAAATTCTCCATATTACAATCATATGTGTTAGCCAAAATATCTTCTGCTATTTATTAATGAAGAAAGAACTTCTAGCTTGATAAATTTTATTTGACAGTGTTGAAGGTCTTTTGTTATTCACAAGACTAATATATATTATACTCTGAACATTTATTTTTTGTAAATTAGTGTGTATAATTAGTGTATCTATATATATATGGAGAATATATATTTGTATATAGACGTGTTTATATATATATAATCCCTCATAAACATGCTTCTTAATTTTTTTAGGTTTTAGGTGGTAGTAGTTGCCATTGTTGTGGTAATCAGCTCCTTTTCAAAAAAATACATTGTCTTTTTCCTGTTTATCCTGGACATTGCAAATACTTTTTTTCATTACAGTAAATCATTATTCACAGAAGTCAAAGGTAAAAAGCAAGCTTTCAAATGCCACTACTGTGAAAATACTTATTAATTTTAATTATACCAGAAAATACACTTTCTGTGTATAGTATAGATTTTTGTTTGTTTTTCTATTGGACTAACAGATGTCAGAATTATTTAAGATATTTTTGTTAAACATGGAAAAGATACTGAAAGGTATTTTATCTAAACAGGCTCTCTATAACTTACAAATATTTTCTCCTTGATAGCAGTATGATGCACGCTCTCCTCTATCAATACAGTTTTCTCTGCTTTTCCATTCCTATAAGTTCTGTAAATCATCAACATTTTAGTTTCAGAAAAACAGAACTATTTACTATATGCTACTCTTACAATAAGACCTAGTAACTGTGACTTGGACCTAGGTTTCTCATCTCAAATGAATTTCCCAAATTAAAGGGAAAAGGGGTTTTAAATGATTTTTTTATTGTAAACTTTAAAAAAAAACCCAAACAGCAATCACTTATTTAAAAGGTTTTTAACGGCCTGAAAAGCTGTAAAAGATAAAAAACACCTAGTGCAAATACAGGCATCAGTACTTTAAGAAGATAATGTTAAGTGCTCTGTTATTACTATGATTTTCAGTGAAATGAGGAAATCTAATTTTCCAGTATATATATTTCTGTACACATCTACCACACCTTAAACAGGATAAATACCATCTTTCAGTCTCAGGGAGTCAACAGCCAGCATTAACTAGTATCATCACTTTTCTGTTATTCTTCCTGCTCTAAAGCCACCATTGTAGGGGGGTTTCAAGATAGGCAGTGGAAACATAAAATTGAACAGGGCAATTTTGGAGGATAAAACATGTTATTACAGGTTGAACTAAGAACTCTGTCATTGGAAATCATAGGATTTAAGCACTTCATAGTAATTACAGGGGAATACTGAGGGGACATCCTGTAATATATACTTTACATCACACATACTTATGCTCTGTGCCACAAATGCACTGCAATGAATTTTTTATTTATGAATTATGATGGTAATTTGATGGAATTTCTGAGAACTTATTTCCCCCAACTGGATACGATTTTCCAGCTCTCTATAATTCTGGGTCTTGCACCTGTCTCTGTGTCCAGGCTGTAGAAACTATTGTTGAGCCTTGTCCCGGACTGGATCTGAACTGCAGCAGAACCTGGGAGACAGAATGGGCTGCTGGATTTCACTGGTACTGACTTAGAATGTGTCCATGAGTATTTTGTTTGGGTTGGGATCAGCTGCTCGCTGTTCTCTGTCCCACACCAAAGAGTGCTCTGGATTTAGTTCAGATGAAACCCATGTGGAAGAGGCTCTCTCCAGGAGCCCATCCAGTCTGCTCCAGCAGTCAATGGACACTTGGTGGGATGTGGGTGTAGCTGGGCAGTCCAGTCAGTTGAACACTCGTTTGTAGGATGTGTCCTCTGTGCTGGCTGCCCCACCTTCCAGCCAGCCACCATCCTGTAGTCACAGGAACCGGGACACTGAAGGACAGTGGAAATAGTTGCTTGGTGTGTTATGTAAATAGCAGCACACAGGTCTTTTGAGGCTTCTGGCTCTGGAGAACTACAGAAGGGACTTTTGAGAGTGTCAAGGCACAGCAAGGCTGGGGTAAGGGGTTGCAAGCAGGGACCTCTCCCAAGTTCCCACCATACCTGAAGGTGGAGAGCAGAGCTGACTCTTGCTCTAGTGAGCAAGGTGTGCTGTGGACAGATTTACAGAGTAGCCCAGGTCAAGGTCTGAGTTTAAAATGGTCCTGAAGCCCTGAGCAGAAACCCCATATGAGGTTTCTCACGGTCATTTCTCACTAAAGCCCGATGAAAAGCTGCTGTGCCACATTAGAGCTGCCTTAAGCAGGTCAGAGTGCCTGGGGTGGGGGACGGAGGAGAACATCACCCTGACAGTCAGAAGTCAATGCGGTTTTTCACTCATATTTAGTTTTATCAGATGGGTGCCACCACAGAGTGGGTAATACCAACACACTGCAATATCCTGGCTGGAAGTGCAGTGTGCACTGTCATTCATTGTGAGGATGAAATGTGTACAATACTCTTCACATCCATGGTTTGGATTTCCATAAAATTGAGCCACTGTTGGTTCCATGTGAAGTGTTTGATTTGGGGTTTCCTTATCATGCTTTTGATAGTTACACTTCAGAAAGTTATGAAATTTGTGGTTTTATTACCAATTGCATGGGTATTTTTAATGTATAAGACAGTTGCAAAATATACTACTCTTTTACCTGGGTCACACTTAATCAAGTATTTCTTTATTTCTCTAGGGTGAAGTTGTTACCTACACTTAATCCAGGTGTCTAGGCAAAGTTCTCTGAAATACATGGTTTGCATCTCTGTTCTGATAAAGGAAAACGTTGTAGGAAATAAAGAATTGAAATTTTGAAGTTCATATGCGTAATAAATAGTTTTATTTAGTGTAGAAAAACAATGTATGTTTTATAAATTATATGGAGAGTTTCTATTTAAACTACTGATGCACAGCATCCATTAGAATCCAATGGATTTGCTGTATAATTATTAATTGTAAATGGTTATTAAGTTTTTTGCTCTCTCATGTATAATAAAGATGGATTTGTATATGCCTAAAAACCAACAATGACTGACCTGACCTTGCTTTTTCATAGTTTTTCTTTGATATAGAGATGGACACTGAATGGTATGATATCAGTAACTAGGGTAAGAAGAATAATACAATCAATACAATTCAAGATAGCAAAATATTTATAATGTGGTTGTAATGTAGAATGACTTTAATTTATGCAATGTTGCAGAACCTACTTTCTGGGAAGAGGAGAGAAATTAAATTTTGAATTGATGGATGGCATTGCTATGGTTGTTTTGTTTGCAGTTTATTTTTTATTTCTGATCATTTGGTAGTTTACGGGTGAAAGACGGGGTGCAAAGGTGTGAATAGAATATGAACAGCTAAGTGTAGTCCCAGAATGGACCCACAGCAAAACCTGAGATCAAGATCTAGATGTAGCAGTGTCTAAAATGAGATAATCACTTTGAGTCCAAATGCAGAGAGGATATAGAAATTAAACATAAATTAAGAATGCACATAAATTCTGTGAAATCAAATGAAAACATCAAAACCTCTGAAAATGGGTTAACTGTTTCTTTAAGCAATTTAATTGTAGAAGTTGCTTGACAAAAACAAGTTTTCTTATTTTATCTGTAACAATGGCCTTAAGTATTAAAGTTAATACTCTCACATTCTAATACGTAATTATTTATACTTCTTTGATGTTTTGCGTATTTTTTACAAGGTGCTAATTGTGCTGAATCAAGCTGACAAAACTGCATAATTTGTGGGTTAATATTAGCATAATCCTACAGTACATTGTTTAGCAACAGTATAGAAATGAAGTTCACAGAATGTTTTTCCAATATGAACAATAAAACGCATGTTTCTTACAATAACAATTTCCATGATGTAAGCCATGTCTTTTAGGAAAGTGTATAAATAATAGCATTCTTTTTCTGTGGGTCAGTTGATTGTGAAGTTTTGCTAAACCAGAATGTATCGCAAAAGTTGGTTTCATAGTTTATCAAGGAATGTTATCAAAATATCAAGGAATTAATTGAAATACAGATGCAGAATGAAGATTTGGTTTACGACAACAAACCAATAACCTTTTGTACCCCATCTTATATTTGTATCTTTCCTGTTTTCAGAGGTCTTTCCTTTCACCTTTGCATGGCTTCTTAAAAACACCAGTCGTGTGACACAGAACATCAAGTGCAATCCCATTATATAGCTTAGAGTTCCACTGGCAGTATATCCAAATTGTCATTTGTAGGTCTATGTGCAATATCATGTACAATACTACCAAAGAATATTAAATTTTACTTATGGCAAGTCAGGTCCAATGGCTCAGAAGAGTGGAAGAAAGGAAACCACCAATATTTTTAGGACTTAATTTAAATTGTGCTACGTATTACCTCAGCAGTTGTCTTTGGTTGTTTTTTTTTCTTTCTTGCTCTCCAGAGGCAAAATAAATCCATNGCAGAAGAGTGGAAGAAAGGAAACCACCAATATTTTTAGGACTTAATTTAAATTGTGCTACGTATTACCTCAGCAGTTGTCTTTGGTTGCTTTTTTTTTCTTTCTTGCTCTCCAGAGGCAAAATAAATCCATTATGTACTAATATGATAAAATGCAATTGCTCTCACAAGCCACTGTTTAACATGGTCCCTAATGGAGTGTCAGTACATATATGAAAAAATTGGGCCAGTGTGATAGTTTTTTTTCACTTATCAACCCAAACATACTCAAGATAGAGGAATAAAGCTGCCTTATTGTGTCAGAGCTCATGTACAGTGCTTATGTGCTTTGCAATGTGTACAAGTCATATATTCTCATCCAGAAGCTCCTGCTTGGCTTCAGGGTCTCTGTTTGTACCTTGTTATTGAGCATGTGCTAAGAAAAACAGAGAGGAGGACACATCAGAAAGGAAATACTGCCCAGATTTCAGACACTCACCTACTATCCACATTATTTTGGCTTATGCCTGTCTGAGGGAAAGGGTTTGAGCAGATGAAGACGCAGTTGAATGGCTACACTGGGGTATTTTAGCTCAGTGACTCGTCTCTGATGGCAAACAAGGGTGGATCCCTAGGTAAGGGTATACAAGGCTTTTATTTTTCCTATCCTCTGAATTGTGTGCTTGGGGATTCCTGAGGCAGACATACACTTTCTGAGCTTTCATACTCCTCAGAGGACTGCTCTCTCATGAATTTATTCTCCATTCTGCTGTGCCAAGCCTTCAGCAATTTAGCTGTTCAGAGTTGGTATTTAATTAGCCGTCTTTTGTGGGTTTTGAACTTACCACCTGGTAAACAGGACTGTGCATGGTAAAACAAACAAACAAACAAAAGCCTCTTTGTTTTTAAAGTTTAAAAAGCAATTTGAAGTAGTCCTGTGTGTAAGCAGATGCAATACACAGATTCAGCAAGGGAAGATTTCACTTAGGTATACTCAGGAGAGGTGTCCCATGACTTCCCAGAGCAGGAAGTTGCTTGGTGATGTTCAAATGGACCCCCACCTGCCACTGCAGCAAAAATTACATTTTCTCTTATCATTGTAACAGTATTTAAGTATTTAATCACTACAAGAGCCTTGAGTTTTAGTGTTTTTTCCTGCTGATAAATTCTTTTTTTTTTTAACTGATGTTTTATATTGACTTATATTGAGTGTAACAAGGTGTTTCTAGACAAGAGCAATCAGCACTGGTGTTGAAACTTTTAAGGTTTAAATATGCATATCTTCTTGTTGGAACTTTTTATTTTTCTTGTCCTTACAGCTCTTATTTCCCAGAGCAAAGGAGAAATACAGAGTGATGGGAGATTCAGTTTGCAAGTTCTGGAATGCAAATTCAATTATATTAATATCAACCCCTACTGAATTTTTTACACTGAGGCTTCTGATAAGCTTTGCTATGCTGAGAATAGTAATTTGCTTTGTGAGGAACAGGAGAAAAATACCTTAATGTAGTGTCCAAAATAAGGGACCATTCTGGACGCAAAGAAATGGAATTTTAATTTTAATTTCTATGTGATGTTTTTTAAGTAAGATTGATTTTTTTCCTTGTAATTCTGAGTAACGTAGTTATAAAAAAACCTGCTATAATATGCCTAACAATTATGGTTTGACTAATTTTGAACAATAAACTATGATAAGCATGATAAATGATCACAGTCATTTTTATAAATAAGTTAGATGACTGACTACAATATTTAATCAGGTCAATAGTCTGTTTATATTTTCTTCTAAAAAATGAAAAAAAACATAAGTAAAATGAAAAAGATTATCTGTATTCCCTGAGAGTAATGTCATTTTGTTTGGTGAATTAAACTCCCTAACATTCAAATAATCGTATAGTTTCCCCATACAGAACCAGATTATCTCCTAGAGAAATAATTGAGCATCTTTGTTTTTATCCTTTAAGTACACCCTAAAATCTATTATAATCCTGTAAAGGAGGATTATTAAACTAAACAACAGTAGCACATTTAATGATGATCTTCTAACAAAACATTCTGGCTAATCTCTGATTAGTGATTACATTTCCACACCAATCTAGCACACAGAATAACTAAATTTCTTAAGACATAGACCATCTGCAAAACCCCCTTATAATTCTGTCTTGCATTCATTTCTTTCGTATTTGGCAGTGGTCAAGTGAAACTGTTCTTGAAGAAGAAAGATCAATCAGTCACTCTAGGCAAAAACAGGTCAGATCTTCCCAAAGTGCCAGAAGTTCTTACCTGGTCTTTTTGTAGTGGACTGTAGGCTTGCAGACATGGTAGTAATACTTTTCATGCTTGTTTGTTGTTCAAAACCCTACTTATAAAATATTCTAATTTTCTTTTTCAACCATCCTTGTTTTTCAGGCCTTTTTATTCTTTTTCTGCATACCTATCTTTATAAAAAACTCAAAGTGAAACATATAGAACAACATTTTAATAAAGGGTCCCTTTGCACAATGCAAGTGGAAATTCACTTGAAGATCATGGCATTTTCTTGAAAAGGATTTTAGAATTGATGAAACACTGATTTGTACTGCATTTGTTTAATGATAATTTCACTTCAGTGGTACTGCCATATTGCCATTTGATGTAACTGTTATAAATGTTATTATATTAGGCCATCAATATTATACTGATTTTAACCTGAGACATCCAGCATTATTCTCTTTTATCTTTTTTCTATAGAAAATAAATAAAGTATCAATAGATTGTTATTTCATCTCTTTTTATACTTGCAGACGGTTTGACAAATCTTTGGAAAAGTGGCAGATTTTTCATTCTGACATGAAGAGATTTAATCATTGGCTAAGTGAAACTGAAGAGAGGCTGTCAAGAGCACAGATAGAGGCTGGAGACGTGGGGCTTGTGAAAACCAAGCAATTTATCCAGGTATGATTTGATTAGCCTATTTCCTGTTTTTCTGCAGGGTTTAAGAAATTTTCAGGTCTGGGTAATCTGTATAGTTTTGCAGTTCATTTAAGGAGGATTTCCAGTGTTGAGTGGACAGTGAAAATTTTGTTCAGATGTGTCTGTTGGTCTGGTTAACTAAGAATTTTCACTAGCTTGTTGTAAGATATATTTTTAAATGAAATAAGATATGGGATGACATGGTATATTGTGGTACTTTCATAGTTACATATTTCTTTGGTCTTTACTTAAAGTGCTTGTTGATTTCAGTTTGATATTTATGACCAGCAGAAGTATTAGACTTAATTTTAAAGTCTTATGGAAGAAATGTGATTAACCATTGAGCTCTACAAGAGATATTCCATGCACCATGTCTTGCAAGTATTGCTTATTTTGCCTGTTTCATGTTTTAATCAAAGGACCTGGAGGATGCTTTTATTTGTGAAATGCAGTGTGACAGAATAGCCACTTAGTTGCTATGTGTCCAGTTCCAATTTGTATGCTTTTCATTTTGCAACCTCTTTGAGCATCATAAGGAAAATAATAACTCTAGTTTCTTGACTATA
>VXAZ01007176.1:991381-1022819 GCA_013399875.1 Gymnorhina tibicen | reverse complement strand
TAAAACAGCTGAGCGTTCTGATTTACTAAAGTAGCAACTTGTTTTATTAATGAGATCATGCTGCTTAGTGAACCATATTCAGAATTAACAGGATTTGTTCGAAAATGCTTTCACAAGCAAGTGAATAGTCTGGTACTCATGAAGGAACTGTTTTAGAAAAAGAAAAATATACAAAACCTTCAGATGTGTAATACTATTTCTAAGTGGGACTGCTTTGGAAAAGTAATGTGTTCATTAACATTCAATAAATACATAGAGTCAAATGCTTATATAAAATGAAATAGTCAACAGTATGATTAGATGATTATGTTAATAGAGGTTAAAATGTAATTACATTCTTTCAGGAGTATTTGGGGAGGGGAGTTGTGTTCCTTTTTGCTGCATAATGGCATGGTATTAAACAAATTTTATGCATTATAAATAATGTGAATGAAATCTAAGAATAGTTTCACTTCAGGTCATGAACTCTTAAATATTCTGATTGTGAATTTTTCACTAGATTTTCTGAGATCAGAACTTGTGGTGCTGAGAAGAAATACCGCATTTCAGTTTTTAAGAAATTGTAATTGACGTATTTTATGATTAGGAGACACAAGATTAAAAAGGATGTTTTGTGGATAGCACATCATGTAATCCCTTTGAAATGTATCAAACTCCTGTCTTTAAAGTAATTGAGGATTTTTTTTTTCTCTCACTATTGTGACAGAGAGGTTCTTCTGTCTCTTTACTCCTTAATGCTTGGCAACTATAACTTCTTCAGCTACCTGCACTTGCACTTAGTTTATTTATTTTTGTGCCAGGACTGAGTTGTAGTTCAGTTTTATTTGCTCCTTGATGTTTATCTCCTCCTGTTCGCACAAGCTGCAGTCATTTTCCCTATCAGACCACGTTCAGTACACTAAAGCCACACTTTTCTAATCTGCTTTCACATGGTAGCCAGACAACTTGTCTCTTACTTCCTGTGCTTATTTCTCTTTCTGGAACATGAGTTCTCAAAATAGCACACTATTACCCAAACTGAAATACCATCTGTATCATCAGCAAGATAGCTCAGGTGCAGTATTTCGTGGTTGCATCTTACCATGGCTGAATGCTAGAACAGAATTTTCAGTCACCTATCTAAACTTTGTTAATTCATCTTCTTTTCTTGTGATCTGCCTCACAGCCCTGATCTACATTCCATATGAGAAAAAAACCCAAAAACAAACCAGCAAAAACACCATGTTATACTGGAAATTAATGCTAGGTTAATATACAGCAAATAAGCAGGCAAGGATTAGAATTGGGGTTTGGGGGAGATTGTTCATGTGTCAAGGGTACATGCTAAAAAGCTGCAAAAAGAGGAATTCTGTAACAGTTTCAGAACTAGGCTGTGAAATTACGTACCTGAATCATTACCTGAGAATTTAAAAACAGTATTTTTATTTTAAAAATATAGAACATCCAGAATATTTGTTCTTTGCACTGGTTTTAAGAATTGCTCAATGGTCTATATTAAATATCCAATTGTGGGTTCCAAGTTTAACTTCATTTTATTATCTTTAGTGGTGCAGTTTCAGTAGCAAAATTATGTATTTCTGGTTCTGAATTTTGAAGAAATTCCTTTGTATTCATTATGTTCATTTATTGTGACTGGTCACTGATGAGTACTTTATTTTTCATAATTTAGTTTTTTCAAAAATATTTGTATCATTATTATAAATTTTTCAAGTATTTGTTTTCATTTACTGGCATAAATATCAAGGGTATGTTTATTTTTTAAGGTCTCAGAGGACCTTGAATACTGGATGTTGGGCTTTGTTATTTATACTCAGCCTTCTGAGGATACTCTAGATGTAGAAATTGCTCTGTAAATTACAGATCTCAAACTGTTCATACATTGAACTGTCCAGCATTTACATTTTAGAGTACTTATCCCTGCCTGCAAAAGGCTTGTGAATGACTCATGCCTTCTCTAGACCTCCTTTCTACTGCACCATACTGTCAGGAACATCATATTTTTGCCTTGTAGATGTTTAAAGTAAGAAGATATCAAGAATCCAGTCTTCAGTGCTGAAAGTCATGGTCATGCTAATAATTTCTCTCTTTTATATCTAAATTGGATTATATGGATGCTGATGATTTAATAACCACTGAATTTAAACAGTTCTTTCTGGAAGAGAGCAGAAATGCAATCAGAGTAGAGAGGAGAAAAAAAAGTGTTTCAGTGCTCAAGGCCACATATTCTCTACTGTGAAAGCACAGCAGTAAGTGTGTGGATAGTTAGCTCTGGTTTCCCTCAAATATAAAACTTGTAAAAATACTTTTATATATATATAATGACTTTGGCTTTCGTATTTTAGATTTTGTATTTTTACATTTATTTCCTACTTGATTGAGTGATAAAGGCCATGCCAATAATATCTGATTCTCCTTATTCCAGTTTGGATTCAAATGGTTCAGTTTTGTTCCACCTGCTTCAATTTTGACTGGTGTTTTTTGGTGATGAGAGATATTGTCAGAAAACTTGTAGAACTATAACAAAATACTCTGTTCAAAGAGATTTCTGTCATTATTTACTGATTCCATAAGAGAGAGAAAATACAGAATTTGGAATAAATGAGAAACTAATTTAGTATTGTTTTAGAAGAATATTTAATTAGAACAATCAAGGTACATACTAAAATGTCCTTCATATTGCAAGGACATGTCTGGAAGGATATATATCTGACAGGAATGTATTATTGCCTAATATTTTATAAATCCAAAAACCACACTATCCCTTACTATTATGTTGAAAAGAGATTCTATACTCTTTATTTTGTTTATGTTATTTTTTAATGTTCTCCTTACAATTTTACACTGTAAAAATTAGTACTTTGACTAAATATTCTGAACTGGACACTAAAATGCTGTAAACGTGATTGCCAGCATATATGAATGCTGTCAGTTCTTACTTACATATTGACTGGATCATTTATTCAGAGAAGATCACTGGTTTGCTTTCTGCTGAGTGTCGCCTTCTTATCAAACACCTCTGAGTGCAGAATGCTACTGCCCCTAAGAAAGAAAAGACTCAGAGACTTCCCATGGAGTTCAGTCTTTTGCCCAGTTTCTAAGGTCTCAGTAGAAATGTTTCAAATAATATACATGAGCTCTGCATCAGACACCTGGGCCCTAACTGAGCAAAACATTTCTTTTTCTGGTTTGAGCTCATCTTAAAAATAAATTCGTGGCTTTCTTGACTGAAGTTCTATCAGCAATAGAAAGACTTCATTTTGATTTAATTCCTAGTAAAATGGTTGCTACTTCTTCCTTACGCTAAGCAAAATATTCAATATTGTGATTTTTACAAGTTGATTTATATACATGTATAAGCCCTTACCCTTTCTTTTACTGTTGAAAGACTCCTCACTTTTGTTACTGCTACTAATGGAAGTGATGATATACAAAAATAGTTTATTACAAATTTGTAGTAAAAATATTTTCTTATTATTTCAAGCCATAAGAAGTATTTCTTCAAAAATAGATCTGTTATTTAATTCTTCTTTACTGCACACAATGCCTAATTTACAGTATCCTATTAAAAGTTTCTAATTAATTTATTGTCATTGGTAGTAGGACGTTAAAATGTCTGAAGTCTGTGGGAAATAATAAATTTAAAGTTGCTTATGTGATTCTGCCTACTCTTGCACCATTAGGTGACAATTTGTGGCTTATATTTATGTTTTATTGTAAATCCTGACATTGTTTATTCTGAAAATTGAATTAAATCTTGTGAGTAATTAATTAGGATGCATTTTTCAAACATTTCATTACAAAAACTTTTTAAATAGATACTAGCACACAGATGTAGAGTCGAATCATTTTTATACATGGGTAGAATGAATAAATGCGGGGGTTTTTCCTCTGTTTTGGAGAAAACAATGTTCTTGCACTGGCTTAGTCAAACTTCCTGGTACCTGACTATAACTGCCTCACTGTTTGGGGGAATTTAGCCTCACCAGTTCAAGTGAGTGACAGCACATGAGGATCTGGGAAAGAGAATAAGGTCTATATCTATTTCACAAGCATTTTTTTTGCTTTTGAATAAAAAATAAAGGAAATGAAGGATGCAATTTTTTTCATATTACTGCATTTGTCCTGGTGTCAGGGCTAATCTGGGCATTTCTAAACAGTGACATGTACAGATATTATGCTTCAGAGTCAAATTTATTAATGCTTTTGTCATGGTATAAATAGAGTAGTTAATCTGACTATGTCTTGGAAGTTTTGGGAAATGAGTGACTAAATGAATGACTGCTTCGAAGGCGGATGATATTGGCTCTTTTGCCTCACAAGAAATTTATCTGGTTTGCTTCCAGAAGTCTTTCAAAAGTACATCTCATATTGCATCAGAGATCACTAAGACGCATGATTAAATCTGTGGGTGTTGATGCATAGATGAGAAGATAAACTAATTTATGAGATTTGAACCCTGTCACTTCAGGACTGGTCAGCCTGGGAGTCTCTCGAGGTCTGGCCAATAAAAATATTTGCATAAAACAATCAGGGAAGGGTAAGACTCTTGGGGAATAACTTTCTATACATATTAGTTCTATAAATTAGTACAACTAGGTCTGGATGGGGCACTTTTCATGGATAGTTTTAATAATCTTATTCAGAACCTTTCATCCCAGCAGATTTGCAAACTGTATCCATCACATACAGCTTTTCATTGCCATCTAAAGCCGTAAAGCCACATAGCAATCATGCTGGACAAGACAGCAGGTTAATGTTATGTTGCTTCAAAAAGCAAACTGTTTGAAAACATTTCAGCTCTGCATTACAAAAGCCTGCATTATGAAAACCCTAGAGTTTATGCAGAGTAGACAACAAAGCTTCTCCCTTACACTGTCAACAAATTACAAAAATTCAAAGAGCTTAATCATATTAATTTTAAAAAATCCAGGAAACTGGAGTAATTGTTTTCCAAAAGAGTACTTTCTTTTAAACTATTTGATATATTGTATTAACGAGTTATCAAATACTTCATTAGAAATACTTGTAAGAAAATATTTTAGAGGCCATTTCTTTCTTTTGTGCTATTTAAAGCTCCTGGAAGAAATTTGTTCTCATATTGTTGCTCAGATCAAGCCGGCTTGCAGTGCTGTATGCAATTAATTTTCTTTCTAAAATTAAAAACTGAGAAAATTCTAAAGTTGTATTATTTTAATGAAGATTATGGGAGAAGGTCAGGACAGCATTAGATATTTATGAGAGACATTGTTTGATCTCAGTCTTTTTTTTTTTTCTGTTATACCTCAACAGACAGCAAACACTGTATTTCTTAGTCTTCTAAAAATAAACACAATGCAGATATGCTGTAGCTTCTACATTCACAATCTAGGCTTTCGATGGATGGAAAAAAAAGCCCTATAGCAACTACAAAATTTTTAAAATCTCTCTGACTTTCACAATGGAATTAAGACAACTATAGAAAAAAATCTTTTATTTTATGGGTCTAAATATTTTGCATTTGCTGAATAACTTCTAAATTCAAGCAATAATTTTACCCTGATTCAAATTAAAAGGAGAAATAAGTACGTCTTTTTGCCACATATACTGAGACTGCTTAAAAGGTTCAATTTTCATTGAATGATTTAAGGATATGTAATGTATTGTGGAGTGTGGCAAATTCCAGTTTATGCATTAATCAGAACAAGAGTATAATAGACTGTTGTATTCATCCTCTGACTATATTAAATTTCAGATGTACATATCTCAGAATTTTGATGATTTCAGAATGGTTTCTTGAGTTTTGTTTTGGCTTGTTTTTTTAATAAAGACATCAAATCCTTGCCATACATAAGGGACAGTTCTGTCCAAAATTCTACAAGAGAAAGAAAAAATGAAAGAGATCGTATTATGAGCAGCTTTTCCAATATACAATTACTCTATTAGAATGGGAAATATTTGCGAGTTTCACAGTATTATGAGGTGTTTCACCGTATCTCCCCAAATGGTGACAGTCAAAATCAATTATTTTTCATTTCTGTTGAAAGGCAGTTTAAAAGAACATTTATAAAGATGTACTGAAATTGGGCAAGGTTTGGCTACTAGGGTAGTATTAGAAGTCAAATTAAAATATTCAGGAAACAGTTTTGGTATGTAAAAATAAATATGTTTCTGAATGTCAGGGTCCTAAGATGAGCACAGGGTTCTATGAATGTTAATTTTCCATTAGTGTGGTGGAAATGGGAACTATTATTCACCTGTGTTATGTAAGACAGTTCATACAAGTTTTATTCTACTGAGAGCTAGAAATAGGTGCTGAATATTTTATACAAATTAGGTGATCAGCTTTATTTATTTATTTTCCATTATTTGATAACTATATTCTATTGCCTTCCAAAGAAAGACGAGGTGGTTCTCTGCTCCCTCTTACTGGGAAGAACATATTAATGTCAACTACTGGGGTATTTTTCTCTGTTTAGGTTGGTTTTTTTGGGTTTCTTTGTCGTTGTTTGTTTGTTTTTGCTTTTTGCTGCAATATCTGGCTATTTATCTCTCATTAAGCTCATCCTGTGCCCCATGATTCAGTCACTACAGTGAATTGTCTTAAATTGACACTGAATATAGTTTCATTTTCCAGTCTTTGTGGATCTATTGCATCACAGTTTGTTTCTGGAGTCTGTTAGATAACCTAAAAATTCTGATCACAAAATTTTTCTTTCTGTGCTTTTGCAATAAGCAATACACCAATCTGAAGTGTAATGCACAAGACATTCTTCCTTTAACAGCTGTTTTTAATAGCTGAGTTACAAAAGATCTGTACATTATATATAAATCATTGGGTTTAATGGGATGATTTTCTAATAAGTATTTACGTGATGGTTTTAATACTGTTATTTTAGTAAATTGACTCCTTTAAGAAAAAAACCCCACAAATATGGGTATTTTGTTATGATTGCATTTAAGACTTTTGCTTCTGCCTTCAATGGCAAAATCCTTTTTGGTGTAAACTTAAAAAAAAGAAAAAGATAAACAAACAAAAAACGCCCTCCCCTCCCAAACAATCTGGTTTTGTCTATTTAACTTTGCAGAGAGTGAGATTCTTTCTAAATTCACCTAAACTATTTGAGAGCTTTTTGTCAAGTAATCTAACAGAATTCTTAGCACAAATTAACATCTGCTCTGAATGAATGAGCATTTGGTAGATGTTGTTCAAGAGTAAAGTAGATCTCAGGAACTGCTCCAATAACACAAAGTACTGTAGTGTTTTCTATTAGATTATAAAGGCTTCAAGGAGAGGATTGTTTGTTTGTAATTGCACATTGTCTGGTGAAGTGGGGCCTCAGTTTTAGCTGGGTTTTCTCTCAAAATCTAAAACCAAACTTTGCATTTGTGATCAATACAGAACAGAGGTTAGGAATAGACTGAAAATACTTACTGTGATTAGCTTAAACAATTTCACAATTTATCTTGATGATTGAAAAATACTGTCCAAACTATATACTTCAGTTTAAGTGAGTATTTGTTATGTTTTGAACCCATAGGTTGTGTTATATTTATGTACTGGTTTGATTTTTGGAAGACACACCAATATCATTTATGATGACTGACAAGAACTTTTCTTTTGAGTCTTTATTAGTCCTTATGTTACTTCTAAGTGTTATGAGGTTTAGAGACTCAGAGGAGCTCAGGCACCTGGGAACATCCTTGTGATACTGCCTCAAATAAAGCCTGCTCTGGTATTTTCTAAATTTACTATCATTATCCTACTTCATTACCTCTTTTTTAGTTGAAATACCTTCAGTAGTGCTTCCTGTTACACGAGGCTGATGATTCTGCAATTCTGCTATAAGCAAGGCAAAATAGAAAGCCAGAGAAATTAGGCTAATAAATTTATTGTCTTTGTGTTCATTTGTTTGTTTGTTTTAGAAGGGAAAGAAATTTAATGACCCCAACAGTACAAATTTTGTTTTAAAAGTAATAATAGAAAAGTCATCTAGTAGTTAATTCTAGTGACTTGATGTTTTTGCTACACTACATCATGCTTTTGCAACATAGGAAATTTAACCATTTGAAAACCCTAAATTATTAATCAGAAAATATCAAATAGAGGCAGTGACCTAATTACAACTAAATTAGGCAATGACCTAATTAGAGATTCATGATAACAGCATTCATACCAAAATCAATTCACACGCCTACACATAAAGAGAGGTATACAGCTGTATCTACGTGTATAAAGATACCTGTCAGAAATTGCCCTCAATTTCAGTGAAATACTCAGGTGAAATCCCATAGCATTTCTGACAAGTGTGGGTTGCACCTCGAGGCATAGGGATGCATGAGGACATATCAGCCTAGGCCTCATCATCAGGGATGGTCTTCTGAGTGTTGCAAATGTGAGGGTTCTGGAGCTCCAAAAGGCATCCCACTCAAAAGTGCTGCAGCCCACGGTGGTCAAGGAGAGCTCATAGGGCCTCACACAGGACCACTGTTCACAGGGTCACAAGATGATTGGCATTAGTCATCTGCAAAATTTCCATCCTCAGATCAGTCATTACTGGAATTTCCAAAACATTTGGAAATTTTTTTCTAGGACTCCAGCAAAAATGGTACCATTCCATGTGGGCTGATTCAGGTAGAAAAAGATTCAAGGCTGTCAGGGTATGACTGATGGTTCCCCACGCTGGTCAGGCAGCTGATGTTCCTGTGCACTCAGTGTTGTTCCCACCTGTATCACACAAGAGCCCCTGGTATGGTCAGAGATGCTTCATCCCCAAAGCCAGTATGGTCAGGGGGTGTTTCATCACTCAGCAGTTTTGGTAAAAGCTTCTCAGGTGCACCTGAAATGTTAGAGCAGGCCTGGGGATGGAGGGGAAAGGCACCACCACAGTATACTTTTGTTTCTTTAGAACCCCCAAAGTCTAATAGACAGTTCTACAATGTATGTTGAATATCTTATTTTAATAGAAAAATGTTTCTTATTAAACTGAAAGGTAATGGGTTTTCATGGATATTTGTACTTCATTTATATTTGAAATACTGCTGGTGCTACATCTTGGTTACCATGTTTTTCTGTTACAGAATTCCAATTTATTTTCAAATGATAAAGCTAAAACTGGAATTAAAGTTTACCATGTTGGTTTTTTTGTTCGGTTGGTTTGTTGGAGTTTTTCTTCCCACATATTTATAATCACTGTTTAATTAACATTTACAAAGAAATGAATACATTTTTCAATACTATTTAGCGTATGGCTAAACAGAATGATTTTGCAGATGATTTGACATTCCTGACTTCGTCCATCTTTTACAAAATCTTGTACTGTAGTTGCAGAATTTACGTAACAGCTATATTTGAGCAAAACAGAGGAATCATAAACTTCCTATTTCTTTATAAGATTTCCAAGAATTTTACTTATTCCTTTGTCTGTGTCACAATGAAAACTCCAGGCATAACTGATTCTTTACCCCTTTCTTCTGTCCGCAGTTCTCTTGCTTTCACATCTTTTTCAGAATTCTTGTGGGGTGGGTTTTTGTTAGTTTGGTTTTTTATAGGAGTGTTAAAGGCTGTGAGCCAGGTTTGCTTTCTTTATTCCTAGGGGTAGACTGTACTTTCAGTTGTACTGATGCATGTGCTGCTTCATTTTCTCTTTGGTTACTAACAGACCTATAGTTCTCTATCACTGGAGACTGATGTGGTAATCAGTCATCTATCCCTTAGTCTTCAAAGTCTTTAAGAATGTGGGGCTGATTTACTTTTTTCCCTAAATACAATTTGAAATCAGATTGTTTAGGGATTTTGATTTCTCTTAGGCTCCAGCAGATTTCCTGAAATCCTTGGAGACCAGTCAACATGAAAGCAATGTTTAGTTAAAAAAATCAAACCAAACAAAACAAATTTCTGTCAGTGTGAGTTTTGTGAAACAAAGAACAACATTAAGAATTTTAAATTAACAAAGTTATTTAGATACTGAACCTTCGGTTGGACTGAGATGGAATTGTAAGCAGCTTGCAGCAATAAGGAACAAGTAGGAACATTAGTCTACCCTCCTTTCCCCATATAAGTTATTTTTAAGAGCAAATATTTTCCTTTTATTTCATTCATATCACTAATCTAGTTATAATACTTAATGATTTTACTAGATTTATGTTTGCTTCTTTTCTAGTTGTTTTATTCCTTATGAGGTCTCAACAGACTTTATGCATTTTAAAGACATGATGTTTTCAAACACAACCCTTGGGTAACCTAAGTGCATTTTCAGAACACAATCCTTGAATACAACTTTTGTTCTTAATCCAATCTTCCTAATTAGGAAAAATTACATACATCTTGTATTTTGACAGAGGGACATTGAGAATTACAATATATTTTGTCTTGCTTATATGACTGGATTATTTGCAATAATACCAAGAGTGATTGAAGGAAAGAATAACACATTTAGGAATAAAATTCACTTTAAGGAAATGCAATTATCTCATGGCTGTTTGGCTGATTTTCAAATTTTTAAGAGCATCCTAGTATACTTGACTCTTGTATTGGTATCTGAAAAAAGCATGCATTTTCTCACAGTAGAAATGATTACATTGAGCACATGGCAGCAGGAGAAAAGAGAAAGATAGACTTTACTAAGTTAGTATGAATGTATAAGCTGAGTTT
Organism: Gymnorhina tibicen; assembly: GCA_013399875.1. Classification (NCBI taxonomy): domain Eukaryota; kingdom Metazoa; phylum Chordata; class Aves; order Passeriformes; family Artamidae; genus Gymnorhina; species Gymnorhina tibicen. Next base: position 1,012,189 of record VXAZ01007176.1, on the reverse strand, counting down.
AAATTTTGCAATTAATGGAAAGACACCCAGTGTACTTATGTTCAATATTATCCCATAAAAAAATATTCTGAACTAGGTTATAATACAAATGGGATGTGCACCATTCTCTGAAGTTCATTTATGACCAGGGTATTTGTAAAAGGTATGTGTGCATATATTAGTCTGTATTTCTTAGATATATTCTAAAATTGTAAAAATTTTTGCCGTGTCTTTGATGGGTCCTTATGAGTAATAACCAATGCAGAAAATAAAGCATCAGCTAAAATGTAACATATTAGAAAATTTCTGTTTTCATACGGAAGTTTTTCAAAGTTACATTTAAAATCAAAATGAGCTTTATAGAGGAACTTACAGCACTCTGTCTTATTATGCATTATAGACCTGACAGAATTGTTCACAATAACTAATATGTAGACCATTTTACCATTTGGTTTTGGCAGTATTTTCTGTGGTAGCAAAAGAGAGTTATTCAAAATTGTTTGGAATTTTAGAATCCTAGTTAAGCTGGTTTATTACATTATCAGGTGCTTACACTGTCTTTTGCTTCATAATGCTGTCAGTAGTGCTTCAAGTGGGATGCAACTACTTTTAAAGTTAATATCAGCAGCCATTATATAATATTGATTTAAAATCTGTTGAACACCCTTGACCTCAGAGACAGTTTATCATGAAGGCAGAAATTAATCATGTTAGCTGTGCTTGATCTCATGAAGACAGTGCAAATTTAGAAACTATATAAACAGGGCTAGGTAATTATTTGGAGTATTATTGGACTGTCATACCATAATAGCTTCATAATAATTAGGCACATTAAGCAAGTGATGGAGTAATATAAGAGTAGACTAAGAAATTCTTTCCTCATTCTGTCATAAAATTGCTAAAATTTGCTAAAAATAACATCCTCTCCCCCATTTTAAAGCGTTAAAATATAAGTTCAAGTGTAAGTATGAAATCTGAAATTTTGACTATTCTCACTTTTGACTATTTTTACTTTACTGTAGTTAACTCAATATCTCTTTAATCTATCATTGTTCTATTATTACATAGATTTCTGTGTTTGATTTGTACAGTAACTACATAGTTCTTGAGATCTTTGGGTTTTAAGTATCTATGGTTTTTAATATCTCTTTAAGATCTCTAAAATTCTTCTATCTTTTTGTTCTCTGACTTCTGGTAAGTTTTCTCACATATTTAAGTACTTTATATAGGAAAGGACCTAAAGAGAATATAAGAAATAGCAAACCAGAACAATCACAATATTGGAAATTGAAATTCAAGTCCTTTGCTTGTCATTGATCTGTGTAATACAGGTTTTAAGTTTCTGGCAACAAAGAAAAGCCAAGGCAAGTGACACTTGCATTCTAATAAATTCAGTCTTTCTCAGCTTTCATTATAGCAGTGAGAAATTCAGATCTCAGCTGTCTCACATGAGGACATGTACCAGTGATTTCCACACATATATCTGAATATATAAATCTAATATATCCGTTTTTGAACAATGACAGGTCAAGACAAGTACCAATTAGGGTTTAGCAAGCAGTAACTAACATGCATATTTCAGCATACAATACTGTACTTGGATGAATATGAGGTTGTAACACAGCTCAAGAATATTCCTCTTCTGCATGGAATTATTTCCAAAGCACCACTTCAGCTTAACTATGATTTAAACTAACATTATTTCTATTATATTGTCATTATCATTAAAGTCATTCAGAACAATGACCAGTATCGGTCAGAATGCCCTTCTGTCAGAAGAGGGAAATTGTTCCTCTCCATTCCATATTTCCAGCCCTCCAATGTTTGCGGTCCTAGTGAGAGTCAGAAATCAGCTGCCATACTCTATTAAGCATAGAAAAATTGTCCAGATGTCATAATTAAAAAAAAAAACATTCAGGGAAAATCTAGAAGTGTGTAACATTGTCTCCTATCTTACTAACCTGTTGTCTATAGTCAACAAAAGTCCTAATTTAAGTATAACCTAGCTCCAGAACTTTTTTATTCAAGTCTTACCCAAAGGTCAAAAATCATACAGAGAGCTTAGAGATGCTTTATTGTGTTATATACCATCTCAAATTTTTTTTTTCATTGGTAAAATATCAATGGCCTCTCTTTGACAAATAGAGTGATATTGTGAGTGGTATTTTGTCAGATTTTTTTTAATGGTGTTCTGTTTAAATAAAATCAGTGCTGAAGAATTAAGTTTCTAGAGGCTTCACTGCTTTTCTCTTGCAATTAAGTGACTTTACTAGTGCAGATGTGAGGCTGAAGGCACTGATGGAAAAGTATGACCAGATGAGATTTTAATTTACACTTTTCCCTATGTCCACAGAAGACCGTGCAGAATAAAATTATTCCTAGTTCTGTAAGCGTATTTCCTAATAATCTTAGGACACAGAAAAAATTATTTAATCATAGCTATGGTTTTTTGAAAAACTGATTTAAAAACACTAAACAGCAATGCACTTTTTTTTTTTCTGGATTAAGGTCAAGCTTGATTGAAAGCTGGGCAACACCTCCATTATCCTTTTTTCTCTGCTAAAAGTTTAAAATTAACTTCCATAAACAAACACATTTTTGTTAGTCCAGTGGGACATGATAGAGAATGGATCTTCAATTCAGAGCCAGCATATTGTGATTAAAAGTCCCAGTGAGGTTCATAGTTCTTTTTCCATAGCACAAACTGGACTCTGATCTGTTTATGGCTCCTGGGAGAACAATACTGTAGTATAATTTTCACATGTGAATGTAGCACTTTTTCTACATTGCATAAATCATTCCCTGAAGAAATTTTACAAGGCTCTATTGGAAACAAAAGCTGTGGAAGATATACACAATATGAATAGGAAACATACTCAGATGTGACTCAAAATCATGCGGCACTAAACAAAATGGAAAATATGGAGGAAGAGGCCAGAAATGAAGGCTAAGGTAGTTTAGAAACACAATCACAGAATCACAGAATGAACTAAGTTGGAAAAGACTTCTAAGATCATCTAGTCCAACCTATGACCTAACAGCTCCTCATCAACTAAACCATGGCACTGAGTGCCATGTCCAGCCTTTTTTTAAACACATCCAGGGATGGTGACTCCACCACCTCCCTGGGCAGATGATTCCAGTGTGCATCAGTGCTGAATCACTCTTTCAGTGAAGAATTTTTTTCTAATATCTAACCTAAACTTCCCTTGGCGCAGCTTAAGACTGTGTCCTCTCGTTCTGTCAGTTGTTGCCTGGAGAAAGAGACCGACCCCCACCTGACTACAACCACTTTTCAGGGAGTTGTAGAGAGTGATAAGGTCACCCCTGACCTTAAGGTCTCCTTTTTTCCAGGCTTAACAACCCCAGCTCCCTCAGCCGTTCCTCACAGGGCTTGTGTTCCAAGCCCCTCACCAGCCTTGTTGCCCTCCTCTGGGCATGTTCAAGCGTCTCAGCGTCCTTCCTGAACTGAGGGGCCCAGAACTGGACACAGCACTCAAGGTGCAGCCTCACCAGTGCCAAGTACAGGGGAAGAATGACTTCCCTCGTCCTGCTGGCCACGCTATTCCTGATACAGGCCAGGATGCCGTTGGCCTTCTTGGCCACCAGGGCTCACTGCTGGCTCATGTCCAGTCAGCTGTCGTCCAGTACCCCCAGGTCCCTTTCTACCTGTGCACTGTGCAGCCACACTGTCCCCAAAATGATGATACGGAAATTATGTCTTAAGGTAAAACAATATGTTATGTTCAAATGTTTAAGTTTTTACTATAACTTTTGTGTGTTTCAACATGCACACGATTGGATGATTTCTAAAAGTTAGGACAATGCACCTTTCAGGAAACGTCTAAGAGTGCATTTTTTCCCCTTGTAGCAGTAAAATGGCACCCCTGGAACTTTTAGTCCACATCAAGAAAGAAACAAGTAAAATTTCCCGTAACTGGGAAAATCTAAGAAAGGCAATTTTTATTTTAAATTAAATGCATTCCCTAGCAAAACCCAAAGCAGCTGAGGTTGAAATAAACGTTACTTCAACTGAGATCTTACAAGCAGAAAAATCTCTGGACAAATGCAAAAGTCACCAAAACTATTGGGCTGTCCTTTGTAGCTGCTGTAATGTGTCAGCATGCCTACTTTTTGTCTCTGTGTTTGGTTGCTGGTTGCCATCTACTGTACCATTCTACTTCATAAAGTTCTACTTCATAGTAGATTCCTGAGTGAATATGATTGTATATATAGACGAAATTATATATATATGGGCTCTTAGCACTCTTATTTTATTTTGTGTGTTTCTTCTACCCAAGCCTTCTTTTATAAGGTTTCTGAATATGCACTCGTAAATGAGATGTCAAGACATTACATTTCTATCTGACAGAAATTTTTCTAGTGATCTGATCTCCACAATCTATCCTGCACTGGATGACTGGAGTTTTGAGAGACTTGGTCCTGTGTCCTACCACTGGACATGAAAGTAAATGGTGTGAAGTGAGGCACCAAAAGTGAAATATGGACTGTCATCTGTCACTGCAACTCATCCATGTACTTCCATAAATTACTATTATGGTCAGTTTATTAAGTGTAGTCTCTTTCAGCGTAAGAAACACGTGGTCTATCAAGAAAAGCTCGTAAGATAAAATGTAGAACTCAGATTTTTTTTCTAAGTAAAAACGGGATTTTTCTGTGGAGGTTTCATTTATTGTTAATCTTTTTAAAAACATTTTCTAGCTAAACAGTGATGCTGAGATGTAGTAAAACTAATTTTAAACTGTAGGCTTTTGTGAAAGTAAGACTAAATGGAAAGGCAAACAGGTGATTTTGAAATGTGGTGATGATGTCATAAGAAAGCACATCTCTAAAGAAGTGAACTTTGAGTGGCTCCATTGTCAGATTTGTTTTTTCATCTTGACTTTCTTTATTCTAGAGAAGTCCTATTTCTACCATGACTGATATTTTGCAGTTTTGGAACAAGGAGTTTACGTGTTTTGAATAAAATAAGTCATGAACTTCTGGAAGGATTTTTTGCAAAAGTTTTAGGAACTCTTTTGCAATATTCATAGCAGCCATCTATAAAGGAAATATTATTTTTGGTCAGTCTGTCTCCATCTCTTGTGTTAGAGTTTCAAATAACCAGGGCTAAGCAAAGCAGGACTTTGACAAAAGTACTGATGGTAGAAACTAGTCTTCATTTATTTCCATTCTATCATCCTCAGTCGATTCTAAAGTTTGATAGATGGATGATCAAGTTTTTTTCTTTGTCTTTTTTCTTTTTCCACAGCTTTGGTTGTTATAATTTTGTCTTACAGACTTGTAGGGCAGGTCTGCAGTGATAGAAGTAGTAAACTATTGACCTGAATGGAAAAAGAAGAAGAAAATTCCCTTATTCCCTGCAGACAAAGTTTATTATTAAGTATCTATTTAGAAAGCCAAAAAAAAAAGCTAAGTTTAATACAGTTCCTGGAGCATCTCAAATTTAATGGAAGCACAGATACTCAGTTGCCAGGAAACTTGATAGTAAGAATGATGGCTACCACTTAAAAGGTCTCATTTTGAAGAATGTTTACAGAACCTGATTGTGACCATGATACAGTGAATATAACTGTGAAATTCTCACTTCGCCAAATTTTATGATTGTGAAAAGCAACATAGTCTAAGACATGTTCAACAATTGTATGTGCATATAAAACCTCAGTGATAAATTTGGATTTTATTTTTACTTCTCAGCCAAACTTACTCAGAATGACAAAGGTCCATTTGTACCCTTCCCTTCTTGTCTGATTAAAATAGAAAAATGTTTTAAGAGTTTCTTCAGGGAATTGTTACTACTGAGAAAATTACTGCTTTTTGCTTTTTTTTTTTTTCAGTATCACTGCACTATAAGAGTAATATTATCATATAAAAGATTAAGGTTTGATTTCCCTTTTTAAATTTTTTTTTTAAATTTTATTTTAATAGTTGCATAGGCCATGGTCAACCTACTCCTCAATGAGGGAGAGATTTTCCTGTTCTGTGCAAAACTGCATCCTTCAGTTGGTGCTACCTACAGAAAGGACTGTAGTAAAGTGCGGACTGTAAGAACTTGAATGACATGGCAAAAATTGGATTACAAGTGGGTTTGTGTCCAGGATTTCTTCTGTCTTAAAATTAATCCTTAAATTGGAAATTGTTGTTTTCCTATCTGAAGATCACAAAGATCCTTCCATAATTTTCCTGCATACCACTCCTATGACATTGAATGATGAATATTTTGTCTAATTCAGTCTAATTATTTGGTGCAATTAATTTTCTCTTCAGATATCCCTAGTTCATATAGGTCTATGCTTGTTGAAGCCAGCCTCAACTTGAATGGCTAAAGCTGGATTGTCTTTTTTTCCTCATAGACCCCAGACAGGAGGTCAGCAAATAAATTTTATTATTTCTGGTTGTTGGGAGCTATCCATTTAAATGAATGATTCATAGATTTTCTGCAGGAGGTCCTTAATCTAGGTTGAATAGATTCAAGACTAAGCTATAAAGACAAGAGGTATGAAGACGAAAGACAGGATGCAAGTATTTTAAATTTTCCTTCTTTCTAGTTTTTTTATTTCTAATGCTAAATAGGCTTTTAAATTATTTGTTTTTATAGTCTGCAGCAGCAACTTACACTGAAACCTGTTTGTTTCATGCATATTATCCTTTTTATAATACCTAGTTTTGAGAAGAGAAGGTCTCTCAACAATGTCTGGCTCAGTCCTAGTGAGTGTTTTATCCAAACCAAATTTAAGAACAGAAGTAGACTTTATCTTTCTTTGTTGTTATTTTGGAAGAAACACTCTAGTTTTATAAACCTGGTTATATTTATCTAATGTGAGGTCCCCTGATGAGAAATTAAAAATAAATAAATAAATAAAGAGAGAGTTTAAGAAATGCACTTTTTTACACATGCTCAAATTTAAACAGCTATTTCCCTCCTGACTGGAGATCTGTTACAGTTACTGCTTGACACCTTCTGTAAGTTTCAAATGTCTAAAAGATCTGCTCACTGCATGGACTAAGGTGAGAGTTTTATGCTTGTGCTTTATGCTCAAGACCATGACACTTTCATATTTACACGAAAGAAAGCTTGGCTCTACATGATACCTACTTGACATGGACTTTAGATTGCTCATAGTTTTCCTTCCAAAAAAATGTTAAATGATAGAGCTAAGTTCTAATTACTGTGTAGTGCAGTCATTATAAAAAATAGCCAACAAATTTTGAAAATATTAACATAATAAGGTTTAAATCATGTTGTGATTATAAAAAATAAGTTGTGAATATAAGTGCTGTGATCCAAATGACTGCCTGGCAGTTTTTGGCTTGATAGTTTTGATAATGTGGAGCTAGTTCTGATCTAATTGGGCCAGAGTTAATAAATTGCGATTACATTGCATAAAAGGGATGGCTGCGTCAGCTTTTCCATGCTGTTGGGGAGGGTGTAAAAGTTTTTGAATTTTTCAAAATGGATCCAGTTTTCTCTTGTCCACCATTTTTTTACATTGTTTAGAAATTCCCCTATTGTGTAGTTTTAAACAGTTAGTGGATGACTACTTACTTCTGACTTTATAGGGTGTAGGACTGTGGGAAAGTTAGGAGTAAATTTGATCTGGATACCATAAAACTAGCCCTACCCCACTGCTGGAATTGAGGCAGAATTGAGAAAAAATAGATGTACCTTTAAAACTGGAGGAGATGGGGTGGAAGTGATGCCTTAGGTATACTTCTAGCATATCTTCAGGGATGTCTCTTGACCCTTATTGGATGAAATTCCTAACTAGCTGTCATTAAAAAACATGCGCCCAAGACATGAGGAAAGGTAAGAAACAGTAGTGTTTTAGTCTAAAAGAACAGAGATCCTCAACTGAATCATTAGTCAATTTTAATTTTATGATCTTCATTGGTGTCTTTAATTCTACGTGTAAAAGACTGTGAACTTATTTTCAGTAATAGCAGGTCCCAAGGTATTTGGAATTTATATAGCCATCCAGTTTCTTCTTTTGCTGTTTTGATCTAATGAAAATTTTTCATTGTGCTCTTATGGACTGCATATACATAAGAAACAGGGAAAATACTTAATCTAACTCAGTTCTTAATTCTTATATCGTTTTTTCCTAAAAATGTGAATTTAATTTCCTCCTTTTTATTGTAATTCCATGATCTGTTCTACTGTATTGTACCTAACAATCTTTCTAGGGTGTTTTGAGGATTTAGGAGTTAATGTTTCAATATTGCTTTCAAAATGCAAATAGCATGTAAGGTTTTATTCACACTAATAAATTTATAACTGTGATGTATCATTTTCTGACATAGCAATACAATGTTAAGTTTATGTTCGACCTTGAAGACACTCAGTGATACTTCTGGAGCTTTTCTAAGATGGATAAAACTGTCTAGTATCTGCAACTGTATTATCTAGCCAAACTGTGGCAGTATTCTCTCCCTATTATGACTTCTATTCAAGCCTGCAACAATTAATGTATTCAACTGAGATGCTATCTATTTTTTATTCAACTTCATAATATTAACACTATGCACAATGATTTTATTTGTTTTTTTAGAGGTATGCCTTCTCAAGCCCAATTCCAAGCTTTGACAAGTAATAAAGACAAACAACAACAAAATCATTAGATGACTTTGCTAATAAACTTCTACAATATCCTGTGTATTTTATTTCCATTTTTGGGGGAAAAGAAAAATGCAGCTGATGTTTATTTCAACAGGAGGAGACAGAAAAGATTCCAAATACAGAAACTGATAGTCATGGTACGATAAGAAATTTATATTGAATAACTGTAAACACATCAGCAAAAATCTTAGGGGTGTTTTTAATTGATAGCTTTAAATATTTTCAATTGTAGATACTTTCAGTTGTTTAAAAAGTAGTTTGCATAAGCTATGCATGAAATTCTCTGTCATCAATATATAAGTTACTTAGACTGAAAACAGAAATAGGAGTTACTAGATATGGGCTGTCTTTTTTATAACATTTTTTTTCTTTGTGAAATAAAATACCACTTTTCAGTGATGACCGATCCTTGCAGTTTTCCAGCCTGTCACACTGGCCACAGCTATGACACAAATAGAACATGATAGTACTTTGTGCTCCTGAAAATGTGGACATGCTGTAGCTGTTTTTACTGTCTCGTTGCTGTTGTTGGTGACTGAGTCAGAAAAGAAACAGAAGAAAGAAAGGGGGAAAAAAGAAAAGGCAAAAGGAAAAAAAAGGAATTTGTCATCATTGATTTAAATGTCTGTGATTTGAATGACATTTACTGTATTAGTATTTACTGTAAGCCATGTATTCTCCTCCTTTTTTGTTATTAAAAAAGCAGGGGTTTTTTTAAGCAGTCTTACCTCTGCTGAAGGCAGTTAAATTATCCCTGCTTTATTCCTGAATCTAACCCCGTGTTTCCCTTTGATCATATTCACATCACCGTCATCTTTCAGCAGTGTGTGCACATTTTTCATATTGGATACCCCAGATAAGTAAATTTTATGTTCTCTTCAATAGACGGATAACCAGGGAAGGGCGTAGGATTTTCAAAGTCATCTGAGGAGCAAGGGGCTAAAGGATCATCAATTCCACCGAGATAAGAGAACTTGACTCCTTCAGATTCTTTGAAAATCAGTAATAGAATAAATTATTCTGCCCTAAGTCTCAGAAAAAAAATCTTGTAGAGGAGAAAAAATTTAGAAGTCCCAAGTCCTTTTGTACTACACTGCCTTTGTAACAGAGACACTGAAATGAATACATATAAACAGACTTCACAAAACATTAAGTAGAAAAACAGATATATCTCATTTTATCTTCTTATCGGCACTCATTGGGGTATTATATATCTGTCAGATGATACGACCAGTGAGCTCTCTAGACACACTCTTACTTCACTTTTGATGTATTAAATCAAACATGAATACTGTGTCGACTTCTCATTTGCTATGCTCATTTCTAATATTACTCACATGTCTTCACATAATTCATAGATTCATTTTCATAATTAAGTTATATTTTTTTTCAAGGAAAAATTATGCATTAGTGTGAGATTAAGAAAAATTTGATTTTCTTTCTTAATTAACTATTTTGATGGAGGAATTTGGTGTAGCACAAAAAGATAAGATGTATGTAACAGTTTAAATATATCCATTGAAGTTGATCACATTACTATAGGATTGAATTAATGAGGGAATAAATCAGTGAAATAATATATAATCAAAATGAATATTTAAGATCCAAACCCAGTGTGATAAAATACAAGTCTAAATAGAACATGCATTTCTTTGAAGTAGAATAAATTCATCTTTCTAACTAGTGTGCACACTTTGAGTGATGCTCTTTTTCATCAGAGGACAATTTCTTGTGCTAAATTTCATTTTGAATGGAACCACAAGATGTGTAGAAGGAGCAAAATCAAATATTAGCTTTAAAATGTGCTTTTCAGTGGTAGGATGATATATGTAAATTTATATATTATAGCTACTGAAACTATTCATGGTGTTTAATGCAGCTGACAACCTTCCTACAGTGCACCTCATAATTTTTTCAAGATATATGGCAACTGGTCTAAAAATACTAAGCAGCAAAACAATTATTGACATTTTTTCTCTCAACTGTAATAATGAGAATTATAATTTAAAGATAGAAATGAAGCTTTTTTATGTTTTTTGGATGATGAGAATAAAGCAATTATTGTCATGGCAAATTGTCATCTTTTAATAAATCTTTTGCTAAAAAATGTATTAATCCATAAAATGTCATATCTGGTGTCCTGTGTGGACAAGCCCAATCCAATTGACTGAGATGTGATGAGGTGAGCTGCAGCATGAGAATTCTCTGTTAACTCCTCCTCCCTGGTAACTGTCAGGTGAACAGTCACTTTTTCAGCCAAAGAGGCACGTGATCAGTATTGGTGATACCAACAGAGAGAACATGTCTCGAGCATCCCTGTTCCCTTTACTTCTGTAAGACTCCGTACACAGGCTTCTGGCAAATTAATTAATTTGCCTGGAAAGAAGAAGTGTTGCATGATATTGCAGTATCATTTTTCAGATGTGTTAGTCAAAGCAAATTTTAGAGATAAACTCAACTACTGCATCCAGAAGTAATCTCTGCACATGCCAAGAGCTGAAGACAGGGGATGGCAGCCACATCAGAAGAAACAGGCAGTATACTGGCAGAAAGATATACAGTGCTGATAGCACAGCAGGTGCCCTAGCAGTTACAGGCAGTATTTTTTGTTACTGGTGAAAGAGCTGTTTCCACTCCTTTCTGTGTTCAACTTTGATGTTGTCAGTGCTAAGGAATTTCTTACTTCTCTATCCCTTTAGAACTTTGCTAATAACTTTTTATGGGTAGGTTATACTAATATACTTTAATATATTCTTTTTAATATAACTTTTAAGAAAAATAGGTATCTGTAATCTGTTTTCCCTGACAGTAACAAAACCCAGCTTGCTTCAAACCTTTGCTATTTAAAAAGAAAAATGAAAAATGAAATCAACAAAATAAATAGTACTTTTGAGGTAGTGACTCAACAAGAGAGTTCGCCCATGAGAATTTTTGAGTCTTTTGCCTTATTTCAACTTCATGAGCACCTGCAGAATATCTCACCTACTATGCAAGAACTTCCAACCTAGGGACATACAGCACAGTGAAACCATGGAATAATTCTTGACAAATGATACAAAGCAAAAGTCCATGTAATTTAAGCATATTTTTTATGGTATCTAGCAAGTCTCTAAGGTCACCTGGATGATCTGATACAGCTGGTAGATATGGGTGTAGCTCTAAGAGGGTGTGCACAAAGCCTAAGGTTTAGTCTGTTGACTTTCCTCCACACAAAAGTCACTTAAAATGAACAAGATGAAAACAGGAGTGGTGGTGAGTAAATCAGGAGTTCATAGTAAATCCTGCTCCTCTACAGCACCCCTGCTCAAGGTTCAGAAAAACCTGCATTGTCAGGAAAGCTTATAATGGATTATAACTAGACCTTTTCTTGCCTAATAGCTGGAAACTGGAAATATCTTCTTCACAGTAGGTAACCAGTCTGTAAAAAAGCCAATAAAAAGGAGCTTGCCTCCTGAGTTTGCTTGGCACACATGGGAGGGAGGGACAGGGAATCACTACCTCCTGCAGATGTGTTATACAATGCTGAACAGGGACCAGTGCTGTGGGGGGGTGTTCACCTTTTCAGGGCTAACTGAAGGTTATCTTTTTCATTCTTTTGCTCTTAATTTAATTTTTTATTCTTAGTGGTGTCCTTGTAATCCTTGCAGTACTTGATTGTGTACTGCAGCAGCAGGACCTTTTTCCCTAACAATGCTAGCTCCTGAACTCTCTCACAGTCATGGAAAGTAGAAAATATGAACTAAAGTTCTAAAAGCATAAAAGATAAAGAATACCGTGAGCCATGAGGGTTGTAGAATTCTTAATGGTAATAGTACCACTATCCTACCTGCTACAATAGCCTATAAACTATGCCAGCTTCAGGTGTGACTGTATCTTTTATGCAATTTCTGTTTTCAAGAATCTTTGGCCAAGTAATGACAAGAGTGCTTAAAGCCAAAATGACAGCACTTTTAGCAGTAAGAATAGAGAATTGGTAATAGAAATGAGCCCTTTTTTAGATCCTCTGTGTCTCCTTTACCTGTGGATTCTTAAAACCTCCTGGAAATAACCTAGACAAATAAAATACCCCTTTCTATAAAATGCCCCTTCTGTCTGCCTTATATTTCTGTGTTGTTTTTGCAAAGAAATGAATGAACATTGTCTTTGAGTTACAGTCCTTTTAATGCTGCTGAAATTATTTTTTCTTCTGCATTCCTGTTATGATACCTGTCTGACCAAAAGATGTCAGACTCACCAGGACAGTGAATGAAAAATTTGAAAGCTGAAAGTTCTGGCAATCTCATTTAGTAACATTCACTGCTTTTAACTTAAGCTACTCTTTTTTCCCTAGAGTTTTCCTGACTTCTCCTGGGTTTGGCTATCCAAATCACACTACAGACTTGTGTTTCATGTGCAGAATATAATCTCCAGTATGGTCACAAACATAAGTGTCGGTAATCAGGACAAGGTTGCTTGTACATTCCTTACAGAGATGTTCTAGATGATGATCAATGAGAGCAATGAGGAAACTCTTCCGGGATTTATCTGGCCACAAAACGCTCTGATGAGCTTCTTTTCACATTCGGATGAAATGTTTTCTACATTATCTAGGATCTGCTGTGGATTATGTAAATCTGTTTAAATATTCAGCCTCCTGACTGTTGCAGGAGACTGTCATGGCAAACACAGACACATCTCTCTGTTGAATTCCTATTCATTTGCTAAGTCAAAGTTTGTTCTCCACACACTCAAGCTTAGATTACTTGGAAACCATTTTATCTCTGTGTAACTCCTTGATAGCTGCAATCAGCGGGGTCATTTTAGTGACTTTTGTTTTCCAGGGTCTAGTCCTCTGGTTTTCTGAAAGAACTGTGATTGGGGAGATGGGGATGTGTTAGCTTTGCTGAAAGGCTGCAAAATGTCAGGGGGGAAAGTAGAACTACTTTAGGGTATAGTGTAAATCAAAATTGGGATTAGCACTTGAATCTTTTTGCAAGGAAGTTTCTTTACATTCGGTCCTTGTACACTACAGTCAAAAGGAACGACAAATGTATATTTAATATGTGTGTGCGGTATTTCTGTATAGGACACAAAAGGGACTGCTAAGTGCACATGAAATGTGGGTGCAATATGATTCCTGGAATAGTACTGTGGTACTGGAGTAGCTACATAATGAATTGTTTGCAAAGACGTTATCTGGTTTCCTGCTTACTTAAACAGTCATCGAACATAAAAAACCCAAACCATTTAAAGTGTTTTTGTAAAGGTTCTTTTGCTTTCAATGAGTTTTGTGCACAGGAAAGATGATGGACTGGCTGCCCTTAAATGGTAAATACATCAATCACTGAACTTTCAGCTAAGAATTATCTTCTTCTTCTATTCATAACCCTTTCAGTGAGCCTGTATTCTATCTTTCAATTAATGTATTTAGGTATCTAATATAGTAACTTATTTATTAATCTATTTATTTTGGTAGTCTTAACTAACCTTAACAAGTACTGACAAAAATCTGCATCTTTAAGATAAAATATTCCAGCAATATTGTAAGCTTTACTTGTGATGGGTGTACAGCATTTTTTCCCTCACAATTAATAGCTACATTGTGCATTTCAGCTCTTTCTCTGAGATGTTCCTTTCATTAGGTGCACAGGTTTTACCTGATTTTAAAATTTGCAATATAATTTTCAGTACTTTACAGATGTTTGCATTATAAGACAATAAAACCAGGACAAGAATGAAAGAGAACTAAGGTATTTCAGCATTCTAGCTAGTTTTCCAGAGCTGTTCACAGGAGTGTGTTTGAGTGCTGATAAGGCACTAACTATATTAAAAAGACAGAGGCAGAGCATAAGTATTGTTTTTCCTCTTCAGTCACTAAAGGATGATTCCTCCACACATTAGCAAAAAATGCAAAACCAAGGAACATTTTGTACATATTAAAGTTTTCAAGATGTACATCTTAAGAGAGGTAATTTTTTCTTTAAAGATAAATGAAATACATCTGGTATTTTAACTTCTCTTTATTGTTTCCAAACTCATTAGAGACTGATTGCTTAGAAATCACAGCTGTTTGATGAGGTCAATAGGAGCCGAAAAACCTATACAGGCCAATTTAACGCCTCATAATTGGTAATGCAATTTGGAATGTGAACTCCTTAACGTTTAGACAGATACAATGTTTGTATCTGTTTGGACAAAAAAATACACTGAATAGATATAGCTGTGAGACATGTCTTTTACCTTGGTGGTCCTTTTTCCTGCTTGACCCTTATTATGTGTCTGATTTGTTTTAACGGATCCTATGACCTTGGAGGGGATAGGGGTGTTCCTCCTCACCCAACCTCACTAAAAAAAGATACTGTTTGAAATAAACCGTGGTATTTAAACTATATGCCAAAAGTATATTTTTTTGCCAAATAAAGTCATCACCTCTATGGTACATCTGGCCTCTTATCCTCCTGGCACTTTTACTTCTAACCTTAAATTGCTGTGCCAATGCCAAAAGAGTAGAGCCACTAGAAAATGGTATTTTCATTGTCAACAACTGGAAATAAATTTGTACACTACTATGGTCTGAGGGAGCCTGTATGATAAAGCATCTATCATATGTTATTCAACATTATTCCTAAAATGGCAAAGGCTAGATTTGCAGGGGAAAAAACCCAATCCTCCTAGATACATGGAGTTTAATTTTTATTGTATATCATGTGTACATCATTAGCTATAACAGATGAAAATGTTTCATTTTAGACTGATTTATCACAATAATGTAAGCAGTGTGATAAGAATATTTAAAGCACGTGAAATGTGCCCATAGCATCTCTACAAACTCTGATTCACTCTAGACTGACTGTAGCCCACAAAGTGTAAAGCTGGGACTTAGTCTTATAGGTGGATTTTCTTCAAGGACTGGATAAGTAATGCAGGTGGAACAGTCTCCACTAATGTGCCGTTATATATGGAAACTTCAGTATCTGTAAATAACAGGGGAGAAAGAAAACATTTTTTTACAGTTGGTTAAATCTAAATGAGTACACAAATAGTCTGCAGAAAATTAGGAAAACTGTAGTCTAACTAGACCTAAAATGAGTTTTATTCACATATTGTACTTTCTTTTTGTGATTGTAGCATGAAGGCTGAAACGCTCATGTTATTCCCTAATATATTAGTTAGGCAAATAGTTAACACATTCTATATTGAAATATCAGCTGTTAGACTTCTGGTGTCCTATGGTTCACAGTGCAATGAAAACATAGCAGAAGAGTAGTTTTGCAAGTATTTGTGGGACTCTGAAGAGCAGCTTGTATTTCACAGCCAAGACTTACCCAGTATCCAGGACAGGGGATTTTTTCCCCTTCAGATGCACCCCTCCTCCCCCCTCCCGCTTCTCCCTTTTTCCCTTTTAAATCCTTGGTCTCTCTCACAGTTACTGTGTGGTGTTGAATCCAATCCGCAGGCGAGGGGAATTTCAGTCCAGCTTTTTCAGGGAGCCGCGGATACACACAAAGTTGGCTGATGTGCCATTCAGCATCCCAGCAGCTCTTTCTCTTCACACTCGCAATGGCAAAGCTTTGTGCGGATGCACTGCTGGATGCTCTGAACTAAAACCGTCTGGGGGAACTTAGCAGGTTCTGGACAGCCTTTTAAAGGTAAGGATGCGAAAATAGGCGTACTGGAGAAGGAATCCGCCGGTGGAGAGCGTGGCGTGTTAGTGCTGTGCAGGCTGCATCTTAAGTCTCCTGTTCTGATGCAGGAGTCTGTGAGCAGTAGGTGGGAGGGGATGCTTTTGTACTTGAAATAAGAAGCCCCAGATTAAGTGTTATCGCAGTGACTACTTTGGAGCTTGTGACAAATGGTGCGGTGATCAAAGCTTTCTGAAAATACCTCTGTCAATTATTTATCCGCTCCCAAGTTAAACCTAACTGTATTAAAAACAGCAGTAGAGGCCAGCAGCCCAAAGCTGCAAGGTGCTTTGAACATCTCTTCTCTTGCTGCTTTTTGAAGTCCCCTTATTGCAGTCAGTTCGGTTGAACACTCTTGAGAGAGCATTTCATGCACACTTATCTCTATTGGAGCCTTTTCTTTTTCTGTAATACACCAAGAAACAGTATGTTTTACCAATAAAAGGCCATTTTTAATGCTCAAATCTCATACTGTGTTTAAACATCTTTTAAAAGACTACTTTTAGAGCCATATAGATGTCTGTGCCTTTAGGTTATAATTGACGTTCATTGAAATGTTACAATAACTAAGGACTTCACTAAAATATATTTTAAAATTTATTTTCACTTGTAAAGCAGTTGAGGCTTTTTTCTTATAATAACACGTATTAGTAATGTTGTTTTTACTTTTGGGTGGTCTTCTTCATCCTATTTTGTATCTGGCTGCTTCAGGTTAATGGTATATCAAATGTCAGAATAACATGAAAAAATTCAAATAGTGATGCTCATGGACTATTCAGGTGTTTACTACTTTGATGATAAAGTGGCTTTTGTTTTGTAATATTTTCCAAATTTTTCAGTATTTTTTACTCTCAAAATAGAACATGAAGTGCGTAGTGTTTTTCAAGTTTATTCAGGTAGTGTTTTAACAAACAAACAGCACCCCTGCTCCTGTAGATTTCTAGTGGTATGCTTACTAGACAAATGTTTGTGGCAGCATGAATTACTTGTTAAAAAGTTTCCACCTGACAATAAGTCTGAAAACCTTCTTTATGAAAAAGTACAGAATGCTTGTTTTCCCCAATCTTTAACCATTTCTTTTCTAGTAAACTTCTTTTGAAATTTAGTGTGTAATTTTTTTCTTCTTAGAACTGCATGTGTTACCCCAGGCTGGTATTTTTTTTTCTGCTATTTCTTGCGGAAGTATTTGACAGTCAGTACCATGCATTTTCCAATCAGAATCTAGAGTAAGTGAAAGCCCAAGATGATATCAGATGAATTTTTCATTTTAAATGAGGTGTTCCAGGTAATAACATGAAGCAGAAAGTATGATTTTTTTGCATACCACTGTTAGCATAGTTCATAGAAAGTATGAAAAGAGATTATGTATTTTAATAATTAAATGACATATGGAATTGCAGATTGATATTTTCAATGGTTTTTCATTACAGTTTCTGCCATTGATGCAATGTGAGGGCTTTGAGAAAGATGGAGTGCTGTAATTACCAGGTGCACATGTTCATTAATCCTTCCTAGCTAGAAAAAGCTTCAAGTTCTTTCCAGTGGCATATTCGTAAAGCTATAAATATCTAAATTGTGTCAGCCAAGAAGTCACACAGAATGGAGGCTCTTTTTGAGTTCAATTTCATGCACTGTTGCTTTGGTCTTGTGAGGGAGTGCTTTGCATTCTTCATGATGGATATTTGTCCTCTTCCTTATAGAAACTTCAGAAAACAAACTGTTAGGTCATAGATTATTTAGTCTCAAGTATGTGTGAATAAATTAAAACAAGTATTCCTGAGCATAAAAATATATAAAAATAGCTTTCTTATGTGAAGACAAAACAGAAGAGTTGCTAAGATAATTTTAAATTTTAAACATTTTAGTAAACAAATTAGGAAAACTAGCATTTACAGTTAAGAAAAAGGATGTTAGAGGAACATCTACAATACTCTGCATTGTTTTTTTCCTTTATCTATATACTGACAGGTTAGATAGCATGGTGATGGAATACTGCAGTTTTATTTTCTGACTTCCTTTTAAATACTCTGATGTAATTGTCAGTCTTTAACTTTATATGAACAGAAAGATTAGTAAATCCATTTGTATCTCTGTCTATTTCCATGTGGATGTCTATACATAAGCATTTAAGTATTGTATTTCATTACAGAGCATTAAAGGTAATTTTCATCAGATGCTATTTTTAATAGATGTTTGAAACACGGAGTGGCATCTTTAAAATGCTTATATATAATTTCCTATTAACATGCATATATGTATGTGTACCTTTTGAAAATATTATTGTTAGCATTTACTGGAACTGCACTGAGATGTTGATTTTACAGTCAATTTCCTGTCTCCAACCTGCCATTTGACATATAGGACTGTTTCAGGACTACATATCAATTTGTTTGAAAAAGGACTAAACTGTACATTTCCTTCAGTCACAACTGTCAGTAATTTTAGACTCTCTTGCAAGTTCAGAATTAAGGTCTTTTTTGTTTGAGACATTATTTAGCTTTTTTTTTTTTTCTTTGCTTACAATGAGCTCAGAAAATCTCAAATAATAGAGATTGAGAAGAGGTCATACCTTGCTTGCACGTGAAAATGGTAGTTGTTATCAAGAATAAGCTTGAAAGAAGGTACAGATGTTGCCTGTAGATAGTGCACTTCATTCATGCTACCAGTCTTTATGAATTGCTGAGGAGATCCAGTGCTTCCCCCCATATCCTACAAAAGCGGGTAAAGACCAAGTGTTTTTGGTTTTTTTTCTCTTCTTTTTACCCAAATAAGTAAAAAAACTAGAACTGCATCTCTGCATTGTTTAGAGTTGAATGCATACAAAAACGTGAAATGTCAAAAAGGCTGGGTGCTGTGACTGGCTTGGCAGTTTGTGTGAGATGAGCCTCCCCCTCCCTCGAGGACAGAGCTGGGGAGCTGTCCAGCAGCAGCCGCTCGCCAGCAGCAGCCCAACGCCCACTGCCCTGACCCCCTTGTCTCACAGGTTTGGACAAACATGAAATAATTATGTCTCAGGACGTTCCCTTCCAGGGAGCTGTGAGTTAGATGGGAAATGTATTGCCTGGTGCGGATCACAGGCAACTTTTTAAATGGTATATGGGATTTGGGAAATGGGTCCAGATCAGGTGTCAGACAGCGTCTCAGTGCAGCTTCTTGACAGGTAGCATTTGGGCACAGTAACAGTGACACGGGTTTAGCCTAACATTCTTATGTTGAACGGCATAATTTTTAATAAAGATATTGTATTGGCTTTGCATGACAAGGTTTTGGTAGCACAGGGGTACAGGAAACTGCCAGAAGCTTGCCCCATGTCCAGTTGAGCCAGTGCCAGCTGGCTCCAAGACAGACCCACCACTGGCCAAGGCTGAGCCCATCAGGGACTGTGGTAGCACCTCTAGGATAATATATTTAAGAAGTAGGGAAAAAATGCTGTGCAACAGCAGCTGGCAGAGAGAGGTGAGAATGTGAGAAAATCTCTACAGACACCAAGGTCAGTGAAGAAGGAGAGGCGGGAGGTGCTCCAGGCGTCAGAGCAGAGATTCCCCTGCAACCCGTGGTGGAGACCATGGTGAGGCAGCTGTGCCCCTGCAGCCCATGGAGGTCCATGGTGGAGCTGGGATCCACCTGCAGCCTGTGGAAGACCCCACAATGATGCAGGTGGATGCCCAAAGGAGGCTGTGACTCCATGTGAAGCCCATGCTGGAGCAGGCTCCTGGCAGGATCTGTGTCCCATGGAGAGAGAAGCCCACACTGGAGCAGGTTCACTTACTTGGACCCTGCAGGGGACCCACGCTGGAGCAAGCTGTTCCTGATAGACTGCATCCCATGGGAGTGAACCTTGCTGGAGCAGGGGAAGAGTGTGAAGAGTCCTTCCTCTGAGGAGGAAAGAGCAGCAGAGATATGTGATGAACGAACTGCAGCCCCTATTGCCCATCTCACCGCAATGCTGTGAGAGGAGATAGAGAAACTGAGAGTAGAGTTGAGCCCAGGAAGAAGGAAAGTGTGGGGGGAAGATGTTTTGATAGATTTGGCTTTATTTCTCATTACATTACTCTGATATGATTGGTAATCAATTAAGCTAATTTCCCTAAATCGAGTTTGTTTTGCCCATGACAGTTAATGGGTGAGTGATCTCTCCCTATCCTTATCTCAACCCATGAGCCTTTCATTAAATCTATCTCACCTTTCCAACTGAGAAGGTAAGAGATAAAGTGACCTTAGTGGGCACCCAGCATCCAGTCAGGGGCAACCCACCACATAGTTATCAGTATAGTTTTATTTCTTGCATGACAGCATTTTTTAAATTGTTGTTTTGATTGTTCAAAGACTATGTCTTTTTCATACCAACGGTCTCTTTGTCTACCTGATTTTGGTAGGATTTTAAAATTATTTTTAGTTTAGTAGCTATTTGATTATTTCTCCTTGGTAACAACAACCTGTGGCAAGACTAGAAACAAATTTAGGCACAACTTTTTTCAGGTTCATCAGTTCTAATGATTTACAGGGAAGCCCTTTCCCTTTCCCTTTCCC
>VXAZ01007176.1:965053-991362 GCA_013399875.1 Gymnorhina tibicen | reverse complement strand
TTTCCCCTTCCCCTTCCCCTTCCCCTTCCCCTTCCCCTCCCGGCTGTGTTGCTTTTGATGCAGCCCAGTATACAGTTGAATTCTGGGCTGCAAGTGCCCATTGCTAGCTCATGCCGAGTGCCCACCAGCCACCCCAAGTTTTTCTCTGCAGGGCTGCCCTTGATCTGTTCATCCCCTAGCCTGTGTTGGTACCAGGGGCTGCTGGTATCTTCATCTCATTCTCTTCTTGCTTGATGTTATCTCGATTTCCTTCTCTGCCTTTGGTTCTGGCCACTAGCAGTGACTGGCTAGATGTCTTTTTAGTCTTGGTTCATCAGAAAACAGCTAAGACATTGCTGCTAGCTCCAGCATGCATTTAAGGAAGATTAATGATGTTTTACTGAAAATATATTCAGTCTTGAACACATTTTGGTTTATTTCTTTTTCTTGTCTTCTCTTTACCCATTTAAAAAAAGGTTTGATAGAACAGGTGAGTACACACTTTTGCATTACTATACTTATGGACAGCATAACAACTGTTAAATTAGCTGAAATTATTCATGGGCGAATAGAGTCTTCCTGACTTTTTTCCATAGATTCTAATTTTCCGGCCTCATCTTCCAAAATGCTGACTATTTACTCAAAGCTCCATGTCAGGACAGAATGAGAAATTATATTGTGCAGAAAGCAGTAAAACACCTTCACATTATGTTAAGTACACTGGTAAGCATGCCGTTGCAATTTCATTGATGGGCACTGAGTATGTGATGAATTTGATCAAGTTAGAGTGGTTTAATAAATGACCATGCCTTTTGCAAAACAATGTTTTTTAGTCTAAATTCTGTGTAGCCAGTAATGCAGATTTGCATTGCCTCAAGCAAAAGAAGGAGCTCAAGCTCAGTCTCTCACTTCTCGGATGAATGTAACTTAATCTCTAGGCTATAACGTAGTAAGGGAAGCCACTGTTTTTAAGAGAAAATGGCAGCCGTAATTGCTTTTTGCAAGAAACCCAATTCTATCAGTTTGCGTTAGACATATTCTGAGAACACTTATGGGTTAAGCCCCCACTTTTGGCACTTAGTGCAGTTTGCATTTTATATGGCAGTAGCAGGATGCATGTGCAGGATTAGCCTGTCTGTACGTCCACATGGCAGCCTTGAATATCTCTGGGTAAAATCTGAGATCTGGAGTCTGGTTGTGCACAGGCATGTGGTAATCATCAGACTTTTCAACTGTGTTAAAAATGTAGTATACATTATTGTCAATATATAACTCCTTTCAAGTGCATTTTTATCCACTTAAGGGTAGAAAAGAATATAGATGGATGCCAGAAGAAGATTGTAATTGGTAATATCACATACATCCGCTTCTTCTCCTCACAGATTTTGCTTCTGTTTTGAATAACTTACTGAAATTCTGCTATATATGTATGGGGTTTTTTTCCTGTTTTTAAGCTTTTGGTTTCATTACTCATTTGCCTACTGTTTCTTCTTTGTCATTTTACCAACCTTTGAAGTTTTTTGTACGTCATTAACGACAAGAATTTGTCTTCCTTCTTGACAAAATCATTAAGCTGAGAGGCCAAGGCCTTTCGCTAGCTGTGTTGTGATAAAAGTTGTGGTTATAATGTAGTAAATGTGGTGACCTTGGTCTGGCTAATAGTAGCAAAGTAACCACCATATTACACATCCAGTATGGACTGTAAAGAAAACAATAAAGGTTTTACCAGTGGTTTGTACCAACTTCATCATAGACAACCTTGGTGTTAGCAGGCAGTATCTGGGCTCTGACTGTCTTTATGGATGACCATGACCAGCCTGATGCAGCTTTAGGTCATCCAACATCTGTACCTAGTTGATTTCAAAGAAGCAGTTTCCATCACCAGTTCTCTGACAATCAGTGTTGTCAGAAAACCTCTGCTAAGTTTCTATGCCCAAGTCAGAATAGAACCAGAAAATAAAAAACTCTTTTTTCATTCTCCTTTATTCACTTTAGAAAGTGAAAATATTGTGATCCTTTCCTCATCTTGCCCTGTCCCTTCTCCTCCTTTGCCTTAGTTATAACATGGATACAAGTTGGAGGAACTGTCATCTCAATGCCTCATGCCTTTCTGTCCATCACATATTAGCTTTTTGTTACTTCTGGAAATGAAGATGAACACACACATTAAAAAAAAAATCTGTAGAGGCTGAACCACTTATAAATCTCATTAGAAATCCTTAAACAACTAAATCTGAGCTTTCAATGTCCTTGACACTGCCTACAGAAGTACAGATATTCTGTTTGGAGACTATATACTCTTGACTTTCTCTCCAGTGGAATGGAAGAAGATAAAATTTGTGACAGAAATTCCATATGCAAAGTAATCTTACCTTATTTCATCCTTTTTAGACTTTGTATCATATGATAGCTTTTTTTCTTTTAAGCAGAAAGAGGCTACTCTCCAAACCTTAGCAGTAAGAGGAATAGATTACATTTTTTAAAATTTCCTCTGCAATATTAGTGAAGTAGCCAAGATGAGTGAGGTGTTAATACCTATAATACCTTATTACACTTATCATCACAATCAGCCCGCATATAATATGTTGATTATTTAAATTAGGTGCAAATTTTTGTTCATAAACACAATATTAGCAATATGATGAAAGCAACAAGGTGAGAAAAGACAGGAAGCAGATCTGACATCCACTGAGGGGTTTCTCATGACCTGGAGCATTATTCTTGACAGAGTTACAGGACAGATGAAAAGCTGAAGTAGCAGGTACATGCTTTCACTCGTGTTGTCTCCTAGAATATGTTATCTGGTAAATTGTAATCTGCCCTTTGTTTTGTTTATTTTATGGAGATTAAAAGGTGTTGGAGACTTTGTGAGGTAGTTAAGAAATGTATAGGACTATAAATTTCACATGAGTTAAGGAAATGTAAAGTCAATGAGATTTATCAGACATCCTTATGCCAAATGATATTTATAGATAGAACTTTTATATGTTTAATTTACTTACAGCTTTAACATTAGTGAGACCTTAAAAATTTCTCCCTCTTCCACTTCTTAAGCTATATGTTTATAATGAATGTAATCCTTATGGATAACTAATCACTATATTTTTTAAATCTGTGAATATGGGGGTTTTTTATTTAAGTAATTATAAATTAGAATTCTTTATTACACTTTTTTTTTTCTTATGTATACTAAATGTTTTAAAATGTGAGAATCATGGAAAAATTGGTCATACAGACTCCTGACCTTATTTTCAGATTATTTGTTCCCGCTAGAACCTTACAGGGAAGCAGCAGAGCCACTGAATGTCAGCAGTAGCATGCTCTGCTGAACTTAAAACACCTCTGCTTTCTAGTTTCATGAGAACCAGTGGGTTTGATGCCAAGGAAGTTTAACTGATACTAAATATAGCATCAGTTAGAGGGCATATCTAGTAACATTACAGTGAGCTTCAAATGTTACCGTCATTCATAAGATTTTCTATGTGCCTAGTCTATTATGACTTGCACATTCTGGCAGAGTTGCTCTTATTATTCATGACAAGAAATCCTAACATCAGCAATTTCTTGACAACGACCCAGTTTTAGTAAAAAGAGCATACTAGAACTTGTCTTAATGTCTCTACTGCCTAACCCCTTCATTATTGCAACATTTCATGCAGTGCTGCCTTAGGTTTCCCCTTGCCTCCTGCTCCCTGTGTGCACTATATTTCTTATAGGACATAAAGGCTTTAATACTGAGTGAGTGACAGAAGTGAAAGTTAGTTTATCCAAACACACATTTTGTCTTAATGGTTTGACCAGTTTAGAAATGCAGTTAAATATGCCTCCACAGTATGTAGTGGAAGACCTACTGGCCAGTTCAATTTTTCCTTTTGGAAAGATGATGTTCAGTTTACTCTCCTGGTTCCGTGCTGTAATGTGGAAATAAGCTGCCACAGATGGTATACATGACACTGTAAGTAATCTTTTTGGAAACACAAAATTATATATTTCTTTAATAGGAATTCATTTCTAGATGATAGTTTCTGATCTCTAAGCAGAAGAGTCTTTAAGATTTTAATGAGGCTTTTCATTCCAGACTTCAAATGAAACATATCTACCAGTCTTGTTCATGTGCTTTATGAATGTATAGTTCGTAAATATATATATTATTTTTTTTCAAAGCTTTCTAAGTGTCTAATGATTTTATTTTGTCAGGAAAAAGGCCTAAAATGCTAATCTCATGACTTGATTGATTAAACAGTTACTTTTTTTTCTTATGCCTCTTCAAAGTTAGGAAATTGTACTTAAGCGTTATGTGCTTTGTTTTATTCCATTTGTTGTAAAAGCGGGAAAAATAAATGCCCCAGTTAGCAAAATGAAGTCTAGAATTTCTTCTCGTATTTAGACCATAAGAGGAATCAAATTCCTTGTTTCTTGATCTCGTGTTCAGTGTAATGTTTTTTTCCACTGAATATCACAGTTACTTAAAGCTATTGATCTTGTCAGTATGCTCTCAACCACAGAGATGTTTCTCTTCAACAGCATTTAAATTTTTAGCTTCCTGATTTATTTTCTTACACATAGCATGAAAGTTAATAATTAAGGAACCCTAGACACAGTAATTTTTATTTGATTGGAGTTTATAATGCTGCCTTAGTAAATCATTCTGTGATTTAAGTGAAATGTGATTTTTCCCATGCAAGCATGCTAAATATTCTTGTGACTTCAGTTGAACTTAAATATATGTATGAACAGGAGGGAGGGAGTGATGTGACTCAAGAAGAAGCAAAGGGTACTACCTCTTAAAAATATACATAATTAAAGAACCAGAGCACAGCAAAGTCAGCTTTAAGGAAGCCTGAGGATGGCAGAGTGGGACTAGAAGAAAATGCAGGATTTACTGTAGCACATAAGGAAAATCTGTGACAAGAAAGAACCTTAAAATAGCTGCCTGAAACTCCAGGAGGCTGAGGTCAGAGTGGCATCATGGTGGAGGAAAAGATGTAGAGGGCTTCATAATGTTCTGCCTTCCAGGTAGTTAGTTGGTGATGAATCAAGGATTGATCTTCTGAGAGTGCTGACCCTGAGGATGACTTAGATGGAAGGGATCCCATATTTCATCTTGGAAAGACAGAGTCTTAATACTGTGGAGCTAAACAGGTATTTAATAGAGCACCTGGGCAAAATGTCCCTTTTCTGAGCTATCTTGTGCCATCCTGGTCATTCCTAGAGAGGTAGCACTTCTCTCAAAGGAGCTCCATAGCTGCTGATCATGTAGTGTGGAAAATACCAGGCGGACAGGAACAGCTTCCTTAGCCCCTTGCCTTTGGGAGACCATTTTATCATTCTTGAAGCTGCATGTGTAAATAACTGCTAAATAAAGCATGCTTAGTTTCATATTGACTTGGAGCACACTGATCTGCGAAATGGAACATTTGTATTTCATTTAAAATTGTTTACTATTTCTACACAAGAGAGCTATGTAGGCTGTGAAGGGATTGTTGATGAGGACAGTGAGGCCTGTGTTACATTTTGAGAATATTGCTGAACTTTTTGACTGTAAACTCTACCCGTCAAGAATATAAACAGGATTGTGCTGCAGCTGCAGATTGCATCTGGCCTACATAAGCATATTTAGACAAATTGTGCATGATTTGCATGTTTTTATTTGAAACCTCTATCGCCCATTATACAGCATTTTCCTGTAATACTGGGCTGTAGCCAGGCAAAGAGAATGAGGAAGCTGTGGAGAGGCAATCAGTTATTTAAAGGGCTGGGTCACAGGGATCCCCATCTAGATGATTTCAATAAGCTGGATAAAATTTTGTACAACTGGAAAATTTAGAAAGGGATTCATAAGGGTTACACGTCTGTGTGCAAAGTGTGGAATGAAGACCGTAATTGAATGCAAGTGTGCATTATTCATCCCTCAGAAATGCTTGCATGCCTGCTTTTTGCTTCCATTCTCCAGGAAGATGCATCTGCAAAAGAGAACTGAGGTGGGAAAATAAGAGGAAGGAAGAACAGCTTGGTGTAGTGAGAAGTAGGTTAGAGTCCTGAATTGTTAGTGTGGTGTAAGACAAGAAAGGATGGAAACTAGATGTCAATGAAATTAAGATTTTAGATTGTGTTTAGTGGTGTAGAATGGAGGCAGAAAGGAAAGAAATATATACTCCAAAACAAGAAGATGAAAACACTGCTTCTTGATGTCCACTGTCTCAGAGGGGATAAAGGAAGGAGACAATACAGAAAATGGAGGGGAGGTAGATATCTACCTCTGAAGGCCAGGAAAAGTTATCTTTATGTATAGGGAAAGGTGTTCCTGGAAAGAGGTAGTATGAAACTGTATTGTGAGTCAAAGATGGAAAGGAGAGATAGATGAGTGTTTTGGTAAAATGCTAAAGCCAAGCAGTTGTTACTTCACAACTGTTAATTCACAGAACTGTTAGGGAATTGAGAAGGTGGGATTTCTGAAGTCCTACTGTATCCATCAACTTAAAGAAAGTCAACTGCTGTGAAGCTATGCTGTCTTGGATAAAATTTATTGAGACAAATTTTCAGTATTTTGCTTATGCATTTCTCATCTAGAAGTTATGTTTCACTATTGTTTGGATGACTCTGCCTAAGCTGTTTCTTATGGCACCCATCTAAAAGTTGTAAATAAATGACTGAATAGAAAAGAAATCCTCTCTTTAATAGCTTGAATAAAACAGTTGTACCATTACTGTTATTTGGTCTCTCAAGTTTTTATTCAGGCTACTGCAGTATTTATGCTCCAATTTACAAGGGATGGAATTAGGTTTTCTTTTTACTGATTCTGTTTGCCTTTCTCCAGCTGGAGGAATGAACCTCTTAGCTGTGGTGCATCAAAAATGCATCCAATATTAACATCTGCCTAGTCTCATCTTTTCACCCCTGTGAAAGAACCTTGAGTTGCCCAGAGCCTTGTAGTGGAACTATCTCCACCTTTCCCCTTGTAGTGAGTGTAACAAAAGACATCAAACAACTCCTAGTCTTTAAAGCTAAGTGTATTAGAGCACAAACTACTAAGCTAGAATATGGTGGCTTTTAAGAGATAGAAAAGCCAGATCTACTGAGACAGATGAAACAAAAGAAAATCTTCTCTTTGGTTACTGCGTGATTGTTTGTTGGTCCTTTCCTGCATCCTTCCCTATGGGTCCCATGACTTTCAGAGTCTTCTCAGTTGAATGAACTCTAAAATATGCCTCAGGGTTCTTAGGAAGCTTTCCTTTCCTCTGTCATCTTTGGGCTGAAAAGAAACCTGCTCACTGCTGATAGCACAACCCCACTCCCCTCAAAGGCTTGCAGTTTGCTCTCTTCTGGTCAGCTTCAGTGTTGGTTGTCTCTATTTGCCCTGCTCTGTGCCCTGAAGTTTCAATTCAGGTCGTCTGGGGAATCCAGCAAGTCTGCATTTTTTCCTCCAGAGTGAAAGCACAGTTCTGTAGCCAGCACCCTGCAGGAGGACTTCTTCCACACTGCCCAGCTTGTCTTGCATTTTAAAGCACATGCACGTGCACAGTAAGTTTTACAGCAGCAAGACTTCACTGCTACCATCTGTTACATACACCCTCATATAAGATAAGGCTGTTTACATACATTAATTTTATATCACATAGTTATAGAATATAGACACCGATGAAGTTAAGGGTTTTGATTGTGTTTAATGTTAATTTGGGCATTTTAGAGAAGTTTGGAACAGATCAGCAGAGTAGTTAAGGCATAGAGAAAGATAAAGTATCTAAAATCCTGGGATAGATCAGATTATGTGTCCATAACATACACAAAGGTACAACACATGGGAGATACTGATCTATGGGTAAAGAGGGAAAGGCAGGAAATAAAACAGTTGATCAATGTGCAAATGGAAATCTGGGAAAAAAAAATAATAGGAGGAGGAATAAGTGCAATAAAGGCCCCAGAGTACAAGGAAATATTTCACAACAAGATTTGAGAAAAGGTTTATTCTAGCTTGTGAGTTTTCCTAAGGTTATGTAAAAAATTACGTAGAGGGCAGAGAAAGATTCCTTGCTAACTGGTGAGATTAAGAGATGTAATTTAGGTAAGAATTTGGTATTTTCTAGTTTGAGGAAAAGATGGTATGCTGATAAAATTAATAAAATAAATCAAAAGAAACATGCAGTTGTGTCTCTTCAAAGTAGAACTAATGTTAGAAGAAATACATAGTCTGAGAAGATAACTGTAGGGACATGTAAAGGGATTTAAGATGCCACCTGTAACTATTTTAACAGATCATATGGATCTTGACGGTGATTGGCATCTCAGTAGAGCCATGTGTAAGATTATTTGAGATTTTAACTGCAATTTAAACAACCAGCAGATAGATTACACTACACTTATTTATAGCACACAGAGCTTTTGAGACTCTAGCAATGCTGGCAACTTTCCAGCTGAGCTTACCCTCGAGAGGCGATTTTACCTGTGCTGATACTCTTTTTCCAAATGTGAAACAAACAAAAAACCCTATGTCTTTCCTGAAGGCAGCCTGTATTCTGCCTGCAGGAGCAAAAGCCTGAGAGAATACCTTTTCCCTGCTGTCCCCCTGGAGGGACTCTATACCACTTACCTTACTAATAACTTGTGACATGGACAAATGTGTATCACTTTAAGTCCACGTTGATGCTAAACCCTCTCAGGCAGTTAACTCCAGTATAAAAATACCTGCCTGAATCCCATTGTGGACACTGCTGGTTCTTCATTTTCCTGTTGGAAAAACTTCACACCTTACTCCATGCAGTAGAAATGCATTTCATAGGAAGCAGCAAACATAGAATATACCTTAATGCTAGCATTTGAAGTGGGGTAAGTCTGTACCCCTTAGGCTCTTCCATATAACAGCTAAATCTCAACTAGTAATTGAAATGTACATTTATAACTGTATTAATTTAGTGAATATTATGAATTTCTCAAATTCATCAAGCAGTGAGAGGGAAAACCTCCTTTTGCAGTGGGAGTTCAACCTTCACAGAATCCATATGTGGAATAGCAACTAGTCCATCTTCTTTTCATAAATCTTTTCCTTATGCTATTGTTGAGAGAAAAGAAGAGAGACCCCCACAACAAACCTATTCAGATGCTTCTCTTCTCATAGGCCCCAACCGGAGGCTGTGCCTTGCTGAGCTTCCTCCTTACCCAGAACAGGCATTTTGCATAGGAAGGTGACAAGCACTGAACCCTTTGATTTGTGCAGCGTCTCAGCTGAGACGAGCTCCAGCCATAGCACTCCTCTCCTTTTCCAGCATGAAATCAGACAGATTAGTTTAAACCTTCAAAATTACCTATTTGCTTTGCAACAGGCAGCAGAGAAGAGGAATACTTGTTTAGTCAGGCACTGATCTCAGTGGGGGAACAGCAGTTTGTTATTCCCTGTGAATGCAAAAGTGCATTTAATCTACTTTGAGAGATGTGGAGTGCTGCAACACCACAGTCCCTTTAGACAGCCAGAAATGTGGGCTGCTACTGAAAGCGACAGTCCCACCCCTTTCTTTGTGCTGGAAGTGCTCTGCTCGCTGCCATAGGATGAGTAGCATTAGCAAACTGGAATTAATTTCTCAGATAAAAATTAATCTTTTATTAAATCTGTCTGAAAACTAACCAGGAGAAGGTTTTTGATCCACGTGGCTGTAGGAGTACAAGTGCTGGCACAAGGGAGTGGGGTGAAGGGTGCCTTGCAATAGCTTTTGCTTGCCTTCCTGGGACAGGGTATTCCCCAAGAGCTGTGGGCATTTTCAGAAGTCTGCAGGAGCAGCCTCAAATACCATGGGCACTGGTCTTATCAGGTCAGTGTAAGCAGCTGCTGTCTCAATCAAGTTATTCTGTGAAAGGGCAGTGTTGTGAGACTTACTGAGCATGAGTATTGTGTGTGAAAGGAACACTTGCACTTAAGGTACCATCATTGTGAAGTGGTTCTCCCTTTCTTCTGTTGTTTTATTAGCAACATTCATCACTATATACTCTGCATAGATAAAGTAATTTAACATGTCCTTTGAAAGGGGGAATAGCATAGAATATTACTTTAATAAACAATAAACCCCTTCTCATGATTTTGAAAATAAGAATGCTCAGTTTTCTTGAGCTAATATTCAACAATATAATAGGTAATAATAAAACACATGCTTAATAATATAATTCTTCATGCAGCAGGTTAAAGTAAACAAAATTCCTGTTGTTATTTCTTTGAGTTGTCTAATTTCCCTTCTGGACTGTGTATCAACAAAAAGATCCCCAGAGATGCTGAGGGCAGGAAAAATAATATACATAACCAGTGTTTTTATTTCAGGGCACATGAGTATATTTCCATTGCATTGCTAAAACCTTGTATACTCTTTTTGTACTTTTAAAAACAAAACACCAAGATGTGGATACAGGAAAGAAACAACTGTGTATATTAATTAGCAGTCATAAGAAAGGAGAGTTAATAATAAAAAGACAATTAACATATTTTAACTTTAATATTTGATGGGTAAAATTTGTTCTTGATGTTTTCTATGGGTGCTTTGGGGTTTTTGGTGTTTTTTTCTGATATGTCCAATCTCAGGGATGAACTTTTCATAATTATAAAGTAGACTGGTGGAAACCAAAGTAAACCTAAATATATGAAATTGTTTACTATGAATTCTGAATTCTGCATGGAGTCACACAAAAAAAACCCAACAAGCACCTTCGCTAATCTTTAGGTCTAGCTAATAAAGTTTATTCTCTTGTGAAACAGTAAAGCAGAAATTAGCCTCAGTTTTCAGAGCTGTGTTATCCAACCTTAATTTCCAATTGAAGTTTAGTAGCCTGGGAAACAGAATGGCTTATATGGTTCAAAAAAGTGAAGATCAGGTGTTTGGGGCCAGTCATTCTACTGTATATCTGTTATGTACTGTATATCTGTTGGTGATGGTTGCTGGAAGGATCTTCTATGTCTTTGTTTTACCAAATCAGCTATCCCATTTCCCCTTTATAACCTTCCTTGTTAATTTCATTTATTTCTGTCTTCATGATGTTTGTCAGATGCCATTCTGTAAGGAGTAAATGAAAACTGTGCAGAAAAGGCGAAGTAAAGCAAGGATTTGTCTATCAAGGTCTGCAGATTGGTGGACATTTAAATAACAATATATACCATTTTGCTTTTGACAATCATATCCCATGTTGAAAAATCCCTTCTGTTGGTCTCATTTTTGTCCATGTCAGTAAATCTTGAATCAAACTAGGAGCAGAAATATTGAATAGAATTGATTTGGAAGTTCACATGAGGATGTAACAGAAAGAGGGTTGACCTCACACTTGTAACTGGTGCATTGTAGTAGCAGTCATGTAAATAAGTATGAATCATTGTGTAACATTTGAAGTTATAAGATTTGCTGTTACCAAACTTAAAAAAATAATCCTGAAACCTGGATTTAAACATGTAAAATGGTTAAAAC
This sequence comes from Gymnorhina tibicen, assembly GCA_013399875.1. Taxonomy (NCBI): domain Eukaryota; kingdom Metazoa; phylum Chordata; class Aves; order Passeriformes; family Artamidae; genus Gymnorhina; species Gymnorhina tibicen. The sequence continues at coordinate 979,951 of VXAZ01007176.1, read as the reverse complement.
ATATGTTTTGTGTTGTAAAAAGATTTGGTTAATAGTAGCCAGGTAATTTGGTATTGTTAAAAGTTTTTACAAAGATCAAAGCTTTAGCCTGTGGCATTACAAGAATATGTCAAAGGCTTTCAAGAAAAATTAGAAAGGATCAGAAAACATTTTTTATGGCACTGGCAACAATGGTGGTACTGTGGGGTACTGTGAAATGCATTTCAAGTTTCATAAATTTTTTAATATGATATGCATCTTTATTCTATTTTTTGCTTCAGATTTTGTTTGTGTCTTTCAACTTTAAACAAAATAGTTTAAACACATTAAAACTTAAAACTGTGATACTTTCTATGGATTATTTTAGAGAAGGGCATTTGCCTGACCCATCAGCCCACTCAAGCAATACAACTCTTTATCTACAGCAAAGGCCACCCTCTGCTCTCCTCGGTATCGAGATGAGTTCAGCTTTCTTCACAACAGCTGTGGTCACTCCCTAGATTCTGTTCAGAGTTTTGTGAGGACATTGCCTGTGCCCATCTCCTTGGAGCTTTTTTCTGTTGTAGGGCTTTGTTGATCAGTTTGTTGTTTCAGGTAGAGAAGTATTATATGAGGTTCTGAGGGTTTTTTTTCCTATCAGTTGTGTTTTCAGTTTAAAAAATAGCTAAGCCATGAATACTAAAATACCATTCTGCTATAAAAGCATTGTACTAATTTATATCCTGTGCATGGTAAAGAAATACTGAACCATATTTGCAAGTTACTTCTGATAACATCCATATTAAGGAGGGGTGCATTAGGAATGAGAAAAAACTCTTTTGAACAGATAAAACACCTCATTCTTCCTGACATCTGTTCAGATAGTTCACTCTTGAAAGTATATTGCTAAATACATTTTTTAAAATTATATGTTTGAATGGTACTTAGCAAATTATAGTTTTTTACCATGACTTGCTATATTCAATTTTTTTTTAAATTTACTTGTCTTCATGGTATCTTTCAAACCATTAAAAACAAAAAAGAGATTACAGTTGGAGGTACTAGAAATTTTTCCCCATTTTAAGTTAGGAAGAAAAATTGAAAGTTGGACACTCCCTTTAATTAATATAGTGGAAAAATCATATGGGGACATATGGGATAATTTTGATTTAGATAATGGGAAAACATAAAATATTAAGCATAACATTTAATATTTATTATATTTTGGTATATGAGTAAATATTTTACTGTATGTCAAAGATAAATATGTAACCATGTTTTACATATCAAACTGTATATTCCTACTATAATGAAATGAAAATAACAGCTTCAGCTTTATTTTCTAAAAAATAATGGTAGTCCTGCAAACTGACGTATTTCAGTCATACTTCTGAAAAATAGTGTTTTGTTTTCCAATAGATTGTTATTCTATCATTCTCTCATCACAGTGTTTATAAAAATAGAAGATGTTTATATATTCTAGATGCACAGTGGTGTTCATGCTGACCACAGACTGAGGTGTAGTTAAATTGAAGTTACACCTGGACAAGATACAGTAAAGACTAAACGAAAGCTTTAGGATTTTGCTTGCTCTGAATTCATCATTTACAATCCTGATCAAATTAATTGTCTAGCTTCATCTACATGTGATTTATTTAATTGAATTGGGGATTATCCTATTTATCAGATATTATTCTATAAAACTACCAGTTGTATAATTTTAAAATATATTAGATTTTGCTGTTTTGCTTCTTGGGTACTTACTGTATCTCTTTCAAAGTAGAAAGAGAAGTGGTAGACCAAAAATTTGCAACGTGAAGGAAGGAAAATTACATTCCTTTTCAGGTATTCTGTATTTACAACAAAAATTAAAAACTAAATGCTGATCACATTGAAGTCAGTGTAAAATCAGGTATTTATATAATATTTATAAATTCTGTTCTGCAGTCCATCTGTCATAAAAAATGAGATCAACTCTGTCAAAATGTCGTTATTATTGCCATAAAAAAAAATTCTTACCAGAAGTTTGTTTTCAAGATAACTTTGTGATCAGTGAAGCTAGAGATTTTGAAAACCTCTTTTTACTTTCATTAAAAGGGAAGTTGCGGGAACCCCAAAGTGTGGATTTTTTATTTTCTCATAGTCTCATAGTGTGTTCAACCATGAGCAGAATGGAGATGAACAGCAGAGTAGTTATGCTACAGGCTGAAATTAGTGTAACAAGTTAGCTGAAAAATTATCACAGGAGGTAGCTGTGAGGTTTTACCCTTTTTGCTTTCTTCTATCTTTGTAATGGAGGTCTCTTATCTTTTAAACATGGTTCTGAGGTATAGCATGCTGACTGCATAAAATCCAAAATGTTAACAATGCCTTTAGTTTGCACAGTAAATTTTTAGAATTGATTGTATTAAAATATGTGTTAGAAAAACCCAGCCAACTAAACAAGTCCAATCAACAAACTGATTTTCATCAGCCAGTGGTCCAGAGGAAGCAGTGAGCAGGCTCTTAGGCACCTTTCTGCAAACACTCAGAGTTCTACAAAAATGTGGATTTGTTATGATTGAAGGCAATCACACCTTTCTGCATACCTGTGCTTCATACCCTTTAGTGATGGGTGATGTCTATCCAGGTATCCATGAGAAAATAAAAGGAAAATATATTCATTTCCACATTATGGAATAATACATGAAAACTGATGATTCTGCCTTACCCAACATCATATCAGCTGAATCCTTTAATGGGACTATTGCTGGTTATATAGTATATTAGTAATTCACTTTACCCTTTCCTTGTACACCTTGAGAAATTAAGTTGCGGTTCTGAGGGAATGTGAAAGCAAGCTTCTGAAGAAAAAAATAAGAAAGAGTGAGAGAACAGGATATTTTGAAATTAAAATAAGTATGTGAAAATGGATTGTTGTTTTTAATTAGTTTCTAACCTTAATTATATAGGGGCCTTGAATTTTCAGAAGTTCAAAGTAGTTTTGCTCACTTTAGTTGCATTTACAAACAGCAGAAATAAAAAAAATGAATGCTAGAAATCTGAGTTTTGCTGTTTTTGTTTGTTATTGTTAACTGGTAAACACATGACAGCAACAGGCAACAACAAAGGTTAGGAGCATCCTGGGCTGTACCAACACAATCAAAGGCAGTAGGTCATTTGAATAGATTATTCTCCTTTACTCGTTGCTGGTTGGACCATATCTCACGTAAGGTATCCAATTTGGGGATGCACAGTGCAAGAATGATGATAACAGACAACAGCATTCAGGGGTCACCAAGGTGGTCAGTAAGGTGTGGAGACCTTACTCTGTGAGGAGAGGCTGGGGGATAGGGGTTTGCACAGTCTGGAGGAGGGACAGCTGTGGGAAACCCTAACAGCCACCTATCCTTACTTACAGGAAGATAGAGGCTGGCAGGAGAACAGAGGACCATGATCTTGGATTGTGAAGGATTGGTATGACTGGATACAAAGAATAAATATCCCCACAAGAATAATTTAAGCACTGGATCAAATTGCTCAGAGAAATTGGGGTTTTTGGTGTTGTAAGTGGAGTTTGATATGCCATCAAACTAGATAAGTAGCTCACATGTCCATCCATTTGAGGTGACATATGAATATGAAGGAATATAACTCATGAGGTGTGTTTGCCTGGAGTCGGAAATGGAAACCCAAACCTTTGCAGTCCAGATTGCTCTTTCTGTAGACTCTCATTTTCTTTAATAAGTGGAGGGAGAGAGGATATGCTGAAAGGATAGTCTTGAGTTCTGACAACTAAGTAAATTACAGTGAAGTTGATACCACGGTGTCTTTGTATTAAAATAAGGACTTAATAATCCTCTTTGATTATGACTCCACATTTTGCAGGGAGATACTATGATTATTACTTTTAATCTCAATGTCTGAAGTCATTTGGAGTTACTCAGTTATGTTCTATATTTCTAAATTCCAAGTGATATTTCAAGGTGAGAAGTTTGGCTATAAATGTGTATTTTTTTCCTCCCAATAACATTTTTGATGAAAAATGACTGACTGGCATGATACACAGCATATGAAATTTCCTTTTTCCTACTAAGGTGGAAAAAGTACTGAACCCCACCTATGACCTCATGTTAACACTGTACATTCGGTTTAGGCTTCAGTTAATTCCTGGGAAACTTACCTTCAGGTCCAGTGCACAAAGCAAGACTTCTCCACTGGTAAAGAGTGACATGGTGTCATTCATCAAGGAACAAAAGGAAAGAGGAGTCATTTTTACTTCATTTCTCGTATTCTTAGTATACTCACCTGAGCCAGAGTTTCAATGAAGTTAACTAGATTTCATGGAAGAAAAGCAAATCAAGTTTGAAACGGTGATCCTATTGTCTTGTGCAGTCTTTATTGCAATACCTTATATTTCATGGAAGAACCACAGTAAACTTCAATTCGAACTAAAAAAAATTGAGCTTTGTCACCAAAGTTGCACACCTCATAGAACCCTAAATGTATTCTTTCTTCAGTACTGTTTTCTTGTAAGATTCATCGTTGTTTCCTGTTTCTTTTAGTGTTGGGTCACTTCTTGTTCAACTTTGCCATCTGGGTCAACTATAAGCAATGTAATTTTTCTAATACCAGAATTCTGAAACATTCTGCAGTTAAGAAAGAAAACAAAAGAAGTCAACAAATCCCCAAAACCTGGATCCTTAGACAGCTCTGCTGTACTTCCACATTTGCTTTTCCTTTCTGATACATTCTTAGTTTTGAAACAACATTTTTTAGCAGATTACTTTTTATTTCATTTATGAATTAATATTCTTACAAGAAATTTTATAGCTAGCAATGGATTAATTATAATGCAGAGCTGATTTTTTTTTTGTTTAGCCTACATTTAATCAAAGCAGAACTGCAAGTCAGAGGTCAAAGCTGTAGGAAAAGATATTTGAGATGCATACCCAGAATTCAAAAACATACACATTGGCAGATCATAGTAAAAAATTTGAAACATTCACTTGAATTAAGATGCTTCTGATGTGTATTTAAAAAAGATAATTGAGAGTAAGTGAATTTTCAGAATTTGACAGTCAACCTATGACAAATATAATTTATCTTTAATGGTTATCTGAAGAAAGGTTTTATATCTTACCCATTTTTTTTCCCTAGTATTTTTATTTGTCATGAAGAATACTTGCATTTCAGTAAATTCAGACAAGTTTACCCATGTTTACTTCTGTAAAACTACTTACTTCACATTAGTAGCTGGTCAACTGGTCCAACATGTCTAATGACTGAGTTAATAGTAAAAGACAACCAGCAGCATATCTGTTTTGTTGTACGTCAACATTGGTATTGGCAAGAACAGCATTAAAAATATCATTATGTCTTCTTCCCAATGATTTGATCAGAGATACTATACAGAGAATCAGACAGTTATTTTAATGTAAATCTAGGGTTTTGGAGTCTACACAGTCTCCATTTTCAGAATGTCTTGTTGGGTGAAGACATTCTTTGAAATAATTTACTCAGAACCATTCAGGCAAAAATTTGGAACAATATATGCTTTTGTTTGTTCTTTAGCTATAATTGCAGAGAATGATACCAAACAACATTAGCCAATATTGATTAGAATTAAAATGTGCCAAAGCCATATATATATTTTAAGTTTCAAATTATCAGAACACTGATATACATCTAACATTATGCATCCTGTAGCATTTAAAAACTTCTATCTTCCTTCTGTTATGAATGTTTGTGCAGAAATAAGACATCTTTCTTGAAAGGCATGTATATATGTATCCAATATGTTCAGCATTTGCATTGACTTTCAGCTGACCTTGTAGGTTAGTTTTGTTCTAGTACAAAAGTCTGACTTTAAAAAGTAGGTCATAATCATAATGTTTTACCTCCACTAGAGGGACCTTGGAAAAACTCTTGAGTGACAGTCTAATTAAATTCTCTGGATAGGGTGGTCTATTAAACATTCTCATTCTCTCCTAATTACTGCCAAAAATGACAGTACCTGTTCAGGTGGTTTTAAAAGTTTGTTTTGTAAATAGAACATATGCACAACATGAGCTAGGAAGACATTTTACAAGTGCAAAATATTCAGATCTTCCATGTGATAAAACATGAGTCTCCCTGAACCTCAAGAGTAGACTTGTTCTCTTGGGTAAATTCTTGTTTCTGAATACTAGCGCATTTCCACATACTAAAAAGGAATCCACTATTGTAAAGAAAACCTGTAAAAATCCTAGACCTATGTTATGGGAGGTTAACTGTCTATTTAGAACATGTTTCTGCATGTAAATATGTTCTATTTTAAAAAAATATTGACCACATTCTAAAAACAGTAAAAATTCACAGACATAATGAAACGGAATGCACATGCCACTAACTACAGAAGGTATGCTAGAAACTTACATGCTTCAGGCTTTCAGTTTTGAAAAACTAGAAATGACAGAGGGAATACACAGTTGCAGTTTGCTCTTGTTGCTGTACTGTTGATGCACTCAGTTACAGTGTTAGTCTCATTTTATATGCATGAAAATGTGTTATATGCATGAACATCTCACAGTCATGTCTTCAAACATCCATATTTCTCTTAAGTGTTTTCATTTGTATTTTTGGTTTTGTTTGGTTTGGGTTTTTTTTCAAAATATCTGACTCTCATGATAAAGAGTAGGTTATTAAAAAATAGTCTTTGTGGTTTGTTTTAATGGCACTTTGTATTGTAGTGACTGCTTTGAAATGCTTATGGATTTTTATATCCAATCAAGCATCTTTATGCAAGGAGAAATTCTGAGAAATTTTTTGCTTGGTTTTGATATGCAAACCGTAGTTCTTTTCTGAGGAATCCACTTCTCAAGTTCTGATACAGAAAACACTTACAGCAACTTTTAGGCAACGCTTTTCAGCAGTGTTGTTTATATCCTGTTTATCTTTGCAGTGTTTGTTCCGAGTTGATCCAGGAGCCTTGTGGTGCTTCTCTTTTAGGATGTAGCCATTCTGTCTTGTGAGCAGCTTCACTTACCTGATGTGTCTTACAACTGTAAATCCTTAGCAGAACGAATGTCAGTGACTGACACCACTAGTTTTGACTGAAGAAATGTGGCTATGAAATGCATAATTATACTGCAACTATTACCCCTTAAAATTTGTTTTTAAAATTCCTTCTCAGCTAAAAGGAACAACAGTAAAGCAGTTCAAATGCAGCTGTACTTGTAATTCTCTTAGTACAGCTAAAGTTCAGTTTTGGTATACAATTGAAGCACTAGGTTATGTCAAGTACAGATAAGGAAAGGCTGAGAGAATTGGGATTGTTCAGCCTAGGAAAGAGAAGGCTTTGGCGTAACCTAATTGTGGCTTTCCAGGGCCTATAAGAAAGATGGGGAGAGACTATTTACAACAGTATGTAGTGACAAGACAAGGGAGAATAGCTTCAAACTGAGAGTAGGTTTAGATTAGATGTAAGGAAGAAATTCTTTACTGTTCAAGTGGTGGGGCACTGAGGCAGGTTGCCCAGAGAAGCTGTGGATTCTCCATCCCTGGAAGTGTTCAAGGCCAGGCTGGATGCAGTTCTGAGAAACCTTATCTGCTGAAGGGTGTTGGAACTAAATGATCTTTAAGGTGCCTTCCAACCCAAGCCTTTCTATCATTCTTTAATAAGGGAAAATAAGTCATTTTACATGACAGAAATGTTTGGTTTGTACTCCACTTCTTACTCTTAAAGGATGGGTTTGTGTGACAACAGTAATGTACAAATAGTATTGTAAAGACTTTTGTACTTCTGTGTTCCAAAAAATATATTAAGCTTTTCCAAACTTCTTACTATTATAACAAATTTTTTCTCTCACCAAAGAGAGACCATCGTGGCAGCAAGCCCATGGAATGTGGCAAACATACTAAAAAGCAACCTCAGTTGAAAATCTTTCTTGTTCCATTTGTTAACCAAAAAATGTGGACTCATGTCTAAGTTTTTAAAAGTATGTATAGCACTAAACTCACATCAGCTGCTGGCTACAGGCATTAGATAAATAATTTTCCTCTTTTGTGAGAATTTGACTTAAATTTTTACTTTTGTGGAATAAGGATGAAAAAGCTCTTTTGTTTTGAAAGGCTGAGTAATTATATTTTACTTCAAATGTTTTTACATTTTCACTAGTTAAAATAACATGCATTTTATCTTATTTGAAAAAGCATGCTTAGAATGAGCAAAGGCATATTTATTAATGCCTTAATAATTAAATTTAATTAAATAAAATTAATGCCTTAATAATTAAAAGATGAAACAGAACATCATTTCAACATATGGAAGAGATTTTTATTACAGTGAAATCAACCATTCATTGCAACAAACTCTCAGAGACATTGTGAAGTCCCCTTTGGTGGAGGTTTTCAAGATGGGATAGGACGGGGTGCTTGATAATCTCATCAAGGCTCCCTTTCCCATGAAAGGTTGGACCTGAGGATTTTTTGAAGTCCCTTCTAATCTGTGCTGTTCTATGATTCTGTGGCACAGGATAGTTTTAAAGGAAAATGACAGGATATACCAGCAAGAAATTAATTAAAATTACTCCTTAACCAAGGGAAATATCCAGCTTTGTTAAATTTGCTGTTCTGATGATTTATTTTTCCCAGTAACTCTAGCCAGCTGCTTTGAGTTTTAAATCTAGCTGTACAATTTTCTGTGTAGTCTAAACCAAATCAGTTTACTTCCTTATTCCTACTTTTCCTCATGATCAAAACAGAAATAGTATTTAATGCCTTTTCTGGAATTCTACAAAATCTTGAGAGTACTCAACAAACACAAGCACTTGACAGGAAAATGGATGATAAAAAGGGAGATGGTAGTATTTTCTTTTTCACCTTATAAAGAGAACTTTTTATTTTCTTTAATGTCTCCATGTCTTTTATTGTGAATGTGCCTTGTACTTCAAAGGCGAGGTTAATCATGATTCAGAATTTGAACAGTAAAGGGAAAAGTTTTGGAGACAGTGTTTTGTAGTGCTTCTTTGAAAGGTAGAAGCAGCAACAAAACAGGCCTACAAGAGAGAGAGTGTTCAGAGAGTGTTCAGCTTCTTTTGCATAAGTACCCAACAAAATAAAGAAGAGGATTTTAATGTGATTTAGGTCAGTGATTTTTGTAATGGAAAGAGCCTTATCCTGCCAAGGAACACAGGAGTATATAAGGACTTTCTATACAGATCTCTGTGGAGAAATGGACTAGAATGAGGATTTAATTAAGAAAAGAACATTATAATTGATAGCTGGAAATAATATGTGAATATTTATTATTTTCTGATATTGTTACTCATGATTTTATATTCTGCCAGTCAGTGGTTTCTGTATTTGTTTGGGAGTTGGTGAGTTCTTAGTGAGTCTCACAAATCTTAAACTGCAATTGCCCAGATTAGGGGATTGACTGAGAAATGGAACCCGTTCTGGTGAATGTTACATGGCTTATTTTGTGTAGAAACCAGGATATCAGAAGGAAGATATGGACTGAGGTTCAATATCAATGTTATGTTTCATCTCAGGAGAGACAAAGAATTAGACCTGAGGACAAGGAAGTGTTTCATGTCCCAGGCTAATGATGCAGACTGAGAGCAGTGCCTGTTGCTTTTTGTTGTTGGTTAGTTGAACAGTAAAATTATTAGCTTTGAAAATGCACATCTAAAAATATCATCTTTCATGAGTGTGGGGAAGTAAAGCAATGCTTTTTAGAAGATGCTAAATTGGATTTATGTTCTCTCAAGCTTTTGACAAAATATTGTCCTCAACCAGGTGGTTGAGGATACAATTTAAATTTTTTGGCGAATGTCTACTGAAGCATTTCTACAGCTACCTGAAAAACGAGAACCAAATATATGATAGTGAGTCTAGATTTAGTGGTAAAACATATTTTTTAGAAAAATTTATAAATTGGTATTTTCTCTCTGACTCAATTTGTAATTTTTAATACATGGATATAGTAAACAAGGGATAGCTCAGCTGTCGTGATAAAGTTTATGACTTTTTCCAAGAATTTATAGTTAATGTTAATTATCCCTACAGTATTTAGTGGCACAAAACCCCCTTGAAGTCTGTCATGTCAAAGATGAAAATAATGAAAAAATCCAAGTAGTAGCAAATGCTGACGGTGGTGGGGCTATTCAGCCTTTTTTGTTAAAAAATGCCAAAAAATTAAATTAATGGTGACTTAGTGTAGTGCAAACTTATATACAATAAAATAAAATTTGAATTTATTCCGTATTTCTTTTTCATTAATGTAAAGGCATTTAGTTTACATTAATAGATACATAAAAGTGGTTTAAAATGGCTAACTGTATTTGAAAATTCTGTATGCACCCAAGATCTCAGTTATAGTGAAGGTTTCTTAATTGTTAAGTTTGATCAATTGTTTTTGGTGTCTCTTAACTTGCCTAAAACATAAAAAAATCCGTGGAGCTGGATGGGATCCTGAAAGTTAATCCAATTCCTCTACGCCTTGCAACAGCATTACTGAACCTGAGTCTTTCCTCACAGAAGTTTATCTTTCTCTTTGAGCGGATCACAGCTTCTCCAATCAGTTCTACAGCTTTGCTACTTCAGAGGTTGAACACTTTTCCTAATACCTAACGTGAAACTTTCCTGCCAAATTTAGAAGTCTGTTAATGTTTTATGCAGTTGATTCCTATCCTTTTTCCAATGACCCTTTATGTACTCAAATCTATTTATTCTTGTCTTCTTTTGTAGGACATGGCTTATGTTTTCTAGGTCTCTGATCTTCTTTTCTGCTGCATCTTCACTGGGGTTACAGCACTTCATCTTTCTTGAGGCACAGTGTTTGAAACTGGGTTCAGTATTTCAGCTGAATAAAGTGCGAAGATTCATTTATTGTTCAAACCTCTATAAATTCTAGCAGAGCATTTGAGCTTCGGTCTACCGGTTAATCAAAATGAAAAGTTAAACTGAATCTTCATTTCATCTGTCTCCAGCTTATAATTTTCTCCTCTTTGTGTTTTCTTGTCTTTCTGTCTTTTGGTCAGAATGGAGAAGAGTATAGAACTGAGAGTTTTACTGTCACTGGATGCAGAGTTCAAGATTTTTAAAAATAATAAAGTTGTTATACAGTATTCAGCTTGAACAGCATTTTTACTAAATACTCACAAGAAACAATGAAGAAAAAAAGTTTTAGTTAAGGCTTTATTCTTTTCCTTCATTAGCTATTTTTAAGCAATATCGTGGACTAAGAATCCTCTAAAATCGTTGCTTGTCAAGGCTCACTTTTTTCCATCCATTTCCTGCTGCAATTTGACTTAAAATATCCACTTTAGGCAAAATTGCTGTAGTGAGACAACCTCCATCTCCTCATCCAAAGAGGCACTTCTGTCATCCTCCTATTCTGATAATTTTCATTCTGACATTTTCAAGATTTTCATCTTCCTTTCAGTGTATTCTTGGCCTAATTAATTCTGTTGGCAGCCTACGGAAATGCTGACATTGGTCAGAAATTATTATCGTGGACATTATAAAGTAGTAACAGTGTGGCTATATTTTTATTTTGCTGCCATGTGGTTACTACTCTGAAAGATTTGTTGAATAGCGCCACTAATTCGTTATCCCCATGGGCTGCTCTATTCTAAAGCCTTATGGACCCTTCCCAAGGGCTGCCCCATCAATGTTACACATTTACATAAGTTAAATAGTAAAATACCAGCATGCTGGTTTGTGTCATGATTTCAGGAGATTGCAGGCACACACTGAAGGCAGGGGAGGTATGAACACTGTAGGTCTCTCTTCTGGGATTGGGTTGTGACACCTTTATAGATGATGAGGTGCTGGAGTCTCCAAGAAAAATCTGTGTGCAGCCCCTTAATGTCCTTAATGTGTCCTTCCTCATATTTCTGTCCACATACATTTTCTGCATCCCTGCTTGCAGTGGGCTCTAAGCACATACTTCTATTAGTGCCTTTTAAGATACTTCCACCAGGATAACCTTCTTGGGTACAAATATTGTAGTTTGTGTTTTGGGGTTTTTAAGCCTGTTTATATGCTTTTCTTCAAAATAAAATAATAATAATAAAAATTCTGACATTTCTAAGGGAAACAGGTAGCTTTTAGGTGACCAATCCTGAGTATATTTATATGGATGGATGTTTGTCTGTATTAAAAAAAAAGAAACCTAGAAAATTCAATATTCTGCTTGCACCTTTTGCTAAGACCACCGGATAAAAGTGTCTTGCTGCTCACAGGAAAAAAAACCCCAACTGCATACACAAACACAAAATCCAGTTGGTGATAAATCATATATTATTAAAAACGTTAGTACAACCCAGTTTTCCATGACTTATGTTCAAGCTATGTTTAAATCCTTGAGCAAGCCAGGGAAGCAGTGGCTTTTCATAAAACTGATTGCATCTGCTTATTCATTTAGAATAAACTATTGCTTTAGCTTAAAATATACAAGCAGTAGCAATGTAAGTTGCATTCAACTTTGTCTCAATGAATGTATTATTAGCACTATTATTAACTTTTCTCCCCTCAGAGCAAGAAAGTGTTTTGTTGAATTCTTTTCCAGTATACTCAGGGCTGAGAGTGGTTTGTTTTCTACATGCAGCTATGCTTTGTTCTGCTTCTTTTTTCTTCAGTTTTGTCATTATGATAGAAATTGCAGTATACTGTGAGTTCTATTTTTGTGACTCTATGGATGTAGATTAGGCAGTTCCTTCAAGACTGGCATTCTAACTCCTTCTTTCTGTTTCTAGCAACTCAGTGTCAAATATATTTCATCAGTGTACTCTTATTACTTGGGCAGTCACTAAGGAAAGTACCTAATCAGTACAATTTCAATTTTGATCTTGAAATAAATCAGGAATAATCCTGCTACATTTTTCAATTTTTGTCAGTCCTAGTGCACTAATCAAAGTTTTACCAATACACATACTGTTGGTTTCTGGTGGCATAGCATAATAATGCCTCTTGAACTCCAGGTAAATGAAATCTACTGCCTTTCTTTTTTCCAAAAGAGCATTATCTGAGCACACAAAAAGATACAATGTCAGTATAATTGCTATAAACTGCCTTTATTAGCCCATGCTGATTCTTGCATAATTTTCTACTTACCCCTATCCTTAGTATTCAGATTTTTCTGAAGTCATGTATATTATTAACATCAGAAGATAATTTCTTTTATGAAAGTTTGTGCTACATGAAATGTAAATAAACAATTTTCTGGATACCTAGAAATACATACAATGGTATAGCCTATATAACACTGGCATTTTGTATGGTTGTTATTAAAGAGAGCTCAACAATATATCTAAACAATATATTCTTTCAGGGAGCAGTTAGATGTTACCTTTGTTACACTTGCAGCCCAAGACTCAAAAAAGGCAAGGAAGGTGACAACACTGGTAGAAACTTGATCTTTATCCATTGTTTGCAAACTGCAAATTATATTTTTGCCTACAGTACAAAACCAAAGAATTCTAATGAGAATAATGAATTATTTACTAACAGGGGCTTTGTAAATCCCCAAGCTACAAAACCTGAATAAATAAACGGTATTGAAAATAAGTTCACTGTGACATCATTATTGCTTCCTGTTACTCGTACATCCTATGCTGAGTGGTATTTCACAGGAGTGTTTTTTATTTTGTTTTATTTTACAAGAATGCAGTTTTATCGCAAAGGTAAATTGCTGTGTAGATGTGAATGTAAAACGTCTCCACATTTATACACCACTAAGAAAAGCTAGAAAATAGAAACTAGTCAGTACAATGAAAGATGGCATTTAAAACACATTTGGTTTTGTTGTTTGGTGTTTTTTTCCAACTGAATAAGTAGAATTTAACTGTCAGGCATTTCTTTTCAATAAGGCCGTTACATTTTAATGCGTTCATGTTTAAGAAGTTCTCATTCACTTCTGAAGGGGAGGGGGAAAATAAAGCCTTCTTACATTCTGAACAGTCTGGGTGACTCAGAATAAGTGCTATTTCTCTATATTCAATCATCTCTGGAGAGAAAAGAAAGTCTGTAGTCTGAGAAGAGCCAAAAGGAGGAGCAGGAAATACTTAAGGAAATGAAAAGTCTTACAAGTTGTCGACCTTTGACATCAACATTTTTCCTGAAATGGTGTCAAGTAGAATCACTGTTGACTTTCTGACTGACTTGGTTGAGTTTGTCCTTACAGATTTATCAGTAAACCTCCCAAGATCTAGGCATAAGCCATCAGTCAGAAGTTATATCATTAGCTATTCTGTTAAAATAATTTTTTCCTTGCAGTAACTTCTGACCTTGTTGTCAACTCTAACTAGAAATTCAGAATGACACCTCAAACTGCCAGGTTTTTGAGTACTTGTGTAGCTTCCATGATGATGTTTGTCTCAAGGGCACGCAAATTGAAGATTGTTCAGAGCATAACTCCTTAATTTCTTCAGTTTCAGACAAAAGTGAGTAAGACACAGACTTCAAATTTAGCATTTCAGTACATCAGTCTATCATTAAAAATGTGATATCTGACAGCACATAGTTCATTGGTGCCACAGAAATTTCCAAGTAAAATGTGTAAAAAAATATGTCACACAACTGTAAGTTATACGATAACTGCAAATGCTTTTAGTTAACAAACTGGCAAGATCTGCATCATAATGTTTTAAAAAGAACAGAGTTATAGGCAGTAAAATATACTGAAATATTGATTAACATTTTTCACTAGCAATTAAAAAAGATGTAATTGCATGTTATTGCATGATGTAGTACATATGTACTGAAGGTGATTTTAACACATGTAATAATGTGGTTTATCTTTTTATCCACAGTCAGTATAATATATCTGGAGCCATAGATTTGATAAAAGAAGATATCCTCCTTGGAACTTCTAATATATATTAAATGCACAGTACACTACACTATGGTATAAATATATTTTTTCTGTACACTTCTAAATTACTGTAAGGAATACCTATTTTCTTTTTTTTTTTA